>JAJOOS010024822.1:0-15298 GCA_029582725.1 Solanum chiquidenum
TTTGAAGTTGAAAATATTTTTTAAAAACAAATTTAAATTTTTTAAAACAAAAAAAATTGTAATTTGAAGTTGGAATAGAGTTTTGGAAAATGTTTTCCTTAAGTTTTGAAGGGAAGTCATTTTCCTTAAATTTGAGGAAAATGAGTTGATTTGGAAAATATTTTCTAAAACATTTAACCCAACCAAACATGAGAAAATGTTTTCCTTCATATCAAACACACTCTCAAAAAACACTCACACGTAAGAGTGTAAAACGGACGGGTCAAATCAGATATGAATCGATTAAAAATGAGTTAAATTAAAATAAATAACATATTTGATTCGTCTATATACATATTTCATCATACTAATAGAAATCAATTAATTGACGAATAATATGAATATTTATTATGTATAGTCAGATGAGAACACAAACTAAAAATCAAAATTGAAAACATTGTTCATGAAATTTGATTAGTTTTTGAAAATTTATCTTCAAAGAAATTCAAGTTCCAAAACTGGCTCATAATAGTTTCTGAGTGTAATTTCACTTCCACTCACAATTTTTTTTTTAAAAATTGTAAATAAAATTCATGTCCAAACACAACTTCAAGTTTCAAAAAGTATTTTTCAACATGTCTTCAAAAACTCATTCTTTTCAAGTTTCAACTAAATTTATGATTGAATGCTAGCCAAATATATGGTGCACGAAGTTTGATCCTTCCTTCCAACTTTGTGGGATTTCATTAAGAGATTTTTATTTCCCAATTGTATAGTTTCCTAATTACCAAACAAATCTAGTCATATCATCATTTAATTTTCATTGATATTTTGGTATCACTATCAACTATTTCCTATTTCTTGTAAATTTTTGGTTGAGTTTGCACAGCAGATCATAGTACTCTATGGTAGGTACACTTTTAACTTGTGCCTTTGATACATTTTTCTGGTTGTAGAAAAAAAAAACATTCAATTATCACTTGCAAGTATCATTGCTCGAGGCCATTTGTTGAGTTGAATGTACTCACCATCAAGGGGTCGGGTTATGGCGGAACAGATAAGATTTCTTTGCTCTTAATTAGAAGCTTCAAATTTTCAAGTTCCGAAAATGAAAAGAATCTTAGTAGGGAGTCTTTTCTCTTTTAATGAATCTTACGCGATAAGAATTTGAATTTATTAAGACTCCACCATGCTGGATTTAAAAAAAAAAGGAGAGCAGAATATCCTCTGTGGTATGTATGATCAAACACACTTTAGCACTTTTGACTTGTGAACATATTATAATTATACGTTCAAGTGAATGATTATTCAATAAATAATAGTTAAGTGATAAAACTATATGTTTTTCTTTTTTTTATAACAAGAAAATTCACAGTCGCTATTCTTTGTATACGCACAAAATAAATCTCTTCCCAATATAATAAACCTCAAACTATTCAAAAAGATAAATTGAATGTACAAAATAAGTTTCATACGACGAACTCAATTAAAAAAACATCTAATTAACAAGAAATTTCAAATTAAAAACCCCCTTAAGAAAAATACAATGCTCAATCAACTCAGCCACCAATAATACTATGACAATAACATCACAAAGCTTCCTTACATCACATTAAAGTAATTTAATGTAATCCATAACTTTATATTACTATTATAATCATATAATACGGTAACTTTTTAGATTTTTTTCCTCTCAATTTAGTGGTTTGCATGTGACTACCTATAGTTTTAGCTTTTATCTTATTAGTACTAAAATAATTGTCAAGTATTCTTTCAAATCATATGATTCCTTTGACAAGTTCTCTATTGCCCCCCATGAGATATCTTAGGTAGCTTGTTATTGATCTTTGGGTCCATTGTCCAAACTCCAAAGTATATATGATAAATAAAAGGCGAGTTGAGCTTAATTTGAACAGATTAAATAAGTTAAATTTGATCAAAGTTTATTGTGGTTAATATATAATTTTTTGTCTAAATAGATTAAATGATGAATCATAAGTCAATTCGTTCAACATAATTCAATCTGTTACCCTTTTCAATTTGCATTTTGAAAGAAAAATGTAAAATCTAAATTATTTTCTTAAATTATATATTTAAGTTCTTTGAAATGAGCTTGTATTAAGTTCTATGATATTTCCTATTACCAAATTTAGTTTTGTATGTTAGAATTTAGGTTGAATTATTTGATCCAATTTTACTCAATAATTCATACGTCATTTCTAGTTTGATTCCTTGAGTCAATTACACAAATCAATCATAATTTACTCCGTTTAAATTTGAACAATTTTTTTATTTTCCATTCAACGTTAGATATTCGAATTGAATCTTATTAATTCTTGAATTATATAGTGTAGGATTCATTTTTGGATACGATATTACTCTTAACATATTTCTTTTTCATTCTTAGAAGCTCAAATTCAATCAAAAACTCTGATTAAGAGTGACAAAATTCTATTCATAGAGAGATTTGAACAAAGTTACTACAAAATGAATTTACTTTGCCACCTATTGTTCAAAAAAGTATTTCTTTGGTGTGTTACAGCCTAGAGGAAGAACCAACTACTTCTCCACTTTGTTAGAAAATAGTATCATATATATTTGCTTAAATTGTTTAATCTTGTAGTCAAAATTCTATGAACAAATAATTTGAAAGTAGTTCATAAATTATTATTATTATTATTATTATTATTATTATTATTATTTCCTTAGTTTAACATAGTGTAATTTAGTAATTTATTATAAGAGAATGTTCCAAACTTCCAATCATACCCAATCATTTGATTCCTTCTAAGGTATCAAACATGATTTTTCAAATTTTTGTTGCTAAACTTAGCTGGCTATATACTTTTCTTTCATCTTTTGGCTGTTTTTAGTATTTACATTTAGTATTCTTTTCTTGATTCTTTAATTATTTAAAAAAAAATGAAAATATACAATATTATAACTATATCAGCAACATGTGATTGATAGATTAACACAAAATTGTAGGTTCGAATCTTATCTGTTACAAACAAATGTCTGGTACTTAAGTGGAGAATGACGAACAAATAGATTTATTATTTACCAATTTTTAAATCATGTATCATTGGTCCTCGGTGTTTCTTGATTATAATTTTTCTACTTTTTGGTTGTTCTTAGTACTTTCTTCTTGTGTTGTTTTCTTGATTCTTTTAATTATTGTGTAAAAATAATAATATAACTATTCCCCGAAAATCTGATAGTAAGAGCACAATATGTTATGTGTAAATTAATCACGTGTCATGAGTTTGAATCTCATCACAAATTAAAACTTAGCACTTAATGAAGTATAGAATTATAGAAGATCGGTTTATTATTCACCACTTTTTAGACAATATTAGCTAAACACATATGACATATCATAGGCTCGAATTTTATCACAGACAAAAACCTGAATAAAAAATTATACAAAGGGGTGAGTATATCATTCACTAATTTCCAAATTGAGTGAGTACTTAAGCAAATGTTGTAGGCTCGAATCATACCACAAACAAAAACTTGACATTTAAGTAAAGACCAAAAAATGATAAAGATGTGGATCTATATTATTTACTGATTTCTAAACCGTGTGAATTAACTTCATGTCGTTGGGTTCGAATTGTACCACAAACAAAAGTTGGCACTAAATTAAGTAGAACGATAGAGGGACAATCCTAATTATTCATCGATTTTCAAACCGTGTAAAATTAGTCATCGGATATTTCTCGATTATTAAACAATAGTACAGTATTATCATAACCAAACTATTTGGTGATGGATTTATGATTTTAATAATGTAAGATTGACAAAAGAATATGGGCATATATCTTCTCAATTCTTAGCAACTTCCACATGGCTTCAACAACTTTAGGATATTGTGGGAATAATGGTATATACACTAAGATGTTTGTGTATGTGTCAAAAATTAAAACTAGTTTAATGAAATGGGAATATTGATCAAGTCCAATGAATGGAAATATAATTATATTCTTTTGTCTATAATAATTATAATTAGACAAATATTAATCATATTAATATTCTAATTTCATTTTTGTAATAATATACTATTTGGTTTCATACTTGTACCAAATTCTTTATTAAGTATTTTATTGAACTTTGAACATATCTAGAACAAGTAAAACAATTCCCCTAATTTTTGGGGTGGGGGGGTGGGGGTGGGGGTGGGGTGTAATTAAGAATAAGAAATTAATGAAGGTATACGTGTTTCTTTTGAAGAAAATATTTTATCTGCAATATAGCTGTTTAATGAAGAGTAAAGTAATATATCAATCTCATATTTTAATTTTCAACAAATATTATATTGAAATTTGATTAGTCAATAAGAGATGTTTCACACAAAATTTATCAAAATCCATTTTTTTATAAACTTCATAAAAGATTAACATTATTTGATAATGACAATTAATAATGATATGTTTATCTTTAAAGATAATAGGTATTCGATGAAATAATATGTCACCATAATGAAAAGACAAAGTGGGAGCCAAAAAAATCATATGGAAATTGTTATGTGAAAAGATATATGGGTCCCAAAATTCTGTGGCAAAAAATAAAACTTTTGGAATTGAAAGGCTGTCTGCCTATTTGCCTCCTCTACCGACGAAAACAGAACCAAGAATATCGTGAAATAAGTTAACACCACAAACATCAAGGCTCCTCTATGTTTTTACTTTTGATAATCGTAATGTTCGAGTCAGTATTTTACGTATTACAAATAATTTTATGTGATGTTTATTTATTATCTTCCATTAATAATAGATATTAATATTCTGACTAGTTTTATGGGATACTTCATACTTGTTACCTTGCATTCCAGAAATATACGAGATAATTTTATTGAAATTTAATCTTTGAAATTAAACTTCATGATTCTCGACCTACTTCTTTAATCACTAGGTCACACTCTTAAATTTCTTTATGTTGTTTTCTAGTCGCCTTCAATGTTTGTATTAAATGTATGGTAATTAAGCTATAAATTGATGAGAGAATGTGAATAAGTCGACTATGATTAAATAAAAGGTACTCAAGAGACATATGTCATGTATATATTGGTTTGACGTCGTACAATTCTTTTCTTTTTTGAATTTTTATTTTCCTTAGAGCATTGATATAGTAAAATTTACTTTCAAAATATAAAGAAGTCAAAAATTCGACATAGTTTATATATACGATTAAAAAAAGAAGAAGTTAACGTTATATAAATATATAACGAGTTCGAATAAATATTGGTACATTCTTATTGCTAATATTTTTCCCAAAAACTTACATGGCTTTTTCTTCTCTATGAAGCTCCCTTCCTTTTTCATTTATGTTCTTTGTTTGCTTTTTTTTTTTTTTTTTTATACTTTTTAGATATTTCTTTATGTGGCTGGTTCTTTTTTTTGTTTTTGTTTTTCCCACCTAATTATTTAAATTAATTGTCCCCAACTTTACATCAACCAAGCAGTACTTCTGCTTTTATTCTGGCCATTATACTTATTTTGAACTTTGACCAATGTAATGCTAGCCCCCATCCCCACCCCACATTTAAAAAAAATGTATATATAATAATTGATGAAAGGTAAATCAATTTAACGTATGATATTATTAAAGGTGGATTTAAAATTTAAAGATGTTTGAAGCACGATTAAAATGATTATGATAGTCTTATTTCCGAGTTAGGAAATCTAACACAAACTTGATCAATTGCCCCAATCAGCCTTTGTATATATCGATGTTCAATCAAATGTATATCTATCTTTTAGAGTATATGGGCATATACTTGTTTTGAGATTACCAAGGTTCGATCACTTTCTACCTTTCGTATAGGTTGACCTTAGGTCATCATCAGTATCTAAGTTAAATTTTTTAAAACAAGTAGGCATACGAAGATATTAAATTATTCAAAATTTATTATATATATACATGATAATAATTTTAATTTTATATATATATAATCTAATTTTTTGACAAAGGAAATTTTCGATCCCCCATACGATAGTTTTGACCTTATAAAGATTTTTTATAAATTTTAAAAAAAAAGTGCAGAAAACTCCATGCTGCATGAGTTAGTTATACACAGCTGGAAGTGCCAGCTGGCAAATTTTATCTTGAGTGACACGTGGCATATTGGTTATTGACTTGGATTTCCCTTTGATAATAATGTGTCTCGATACACTCTCATCTCTTTATATTCTTGTCGTTAGCAAATTATTTCGTACTCGCTCTTATCATTAAAAAATGTTTAATTTTCATAAGATCGATTTAGATTGTTATTCAAAAGGTTCAACGTACATATACTTAGATTATTTTATTTTTGAAATTATCAGAAAAATTTTTAATCGTTATTCTTTGGATGAGTATTATTGAGATAGTCAACTTTAAGAGATTTTATGTATTCAAATTCACTTTTGAGAACAAAACTATAAGAGCAAAATATAACGACGAACAAAATTGTTCAATTTTAATAATAGTTTTTAAAACATGAATAAAAAAAATTCTTCATATTTAATTAAATTATGTCACGTAAATTTGTACAGAGTAAGGTAGGTCCCATTTTCCCCTTTATAAAGCGACGATCCAGCTGTACAAGACGCGTCACGTGTGGGTCCAACATAACCTTTATTTCGTATAGTTTCTGTTATTATTATTATGAACTTATCCATGCAATTGCAAGTTTTTTTTATTTTTATTTTTATTTTTATTTTTGTGTTCTCCGGTTCGATATTTATGTTGAAGTCTAATTAAATTTAAATTGCGTTGTAAAAATTTCACATTGAAGCGTAAAACACTCACAAACAAAAACGACTTCTTATCCACGGATCAGAAGAACTCAAATTCGAGACATCTGATTAAAAATGAAGTCTCTGCATACATTTGCAAGTTGCATATACATATTCACTTATACACGTTTTCGCTATATTTTATTTGTCATGTACTTTCCTAAGAAACTAGATAGAAGAAAAAAACAAAATCGTCTCTTGACCTAAAAAAGACACTGACCACCCTTTACTTCAATATTAAATTATTTAATATAATTTCATGAGTAATATTTGAAGATGATCCAATGTACACTTGCAATCACATAAATTCAATTATTTTTATCTACACCTTATAAATGTATTAAGAAAACATTTATCGGTGAATTACCTTATTATTGTTTATTAAATCAAAATCATAGTAAAAATTTATAAACTTCAAGTTTTAATCCATTCGTGAATGTATTCAGACTTTTTCCCTATTTTTATGAGGATAGAAAAGCTATTTTCGATAGATTATTGAATCAATCCACACTCGTTAAAAAATAATAAATATAAATATAATTTATTAAATTATCTCTATTAATTAGATATTTTTTTAAATTAAAAGTATATTGGAAAGCATTATCAGATTTAATCTTCAACTTTTAAAATATGAATTATTTTGGGATAATTTTCTTAAGTTAAAGCAATAATTAAAGTGGGTAAGATGGGGTATATGTGTGAATCACACATAAATAAGGTAGTTATAACTTTCATTTGCAAATACAAAATTATTTTTTAGTCAATGTTCAAAATTAATAAATATCCGATATACTCCTGTTTGAAATAGTGAAACTTATTTGACTATTATTACAAAAAATAGTACTCTCATTGTAAATTAATGTGACTCTTTTTTTTAATTGGTCTAAAAATACTATTATTTTTCTTCTAATAAAAAACAATATGCATTGTTTTTTCCTTTATCGTTCTTCCATATATTTGCCTTATCACTAATAGCTAATTTTTATTCGACGCACTTTTAAAATTTATCGTAATAAAGTGATTTATAATAATATAGATATTTAATACTTGTAACGTTTCAGGTCACAAATTTTAATTTTTACTTAAATGTTGTGTCAAGTCAAACAATACAACACAAATCAAGATGAGGAAAAAATATTTTTCACTCACATAGGCTAGAGATTAAGGCACGAGTTTGGTCGCACTCGGTGCTTTAGTTTAAATTATCATTATTTTAAAAAAATATTAATTTAGAACTTAATAATTTTAAAATACTTAAAATTTAAACTCATGAATTTTAAATTTTGATACTAAATATGATGAGGATAATGTGCACCTAGCTACAACATACATTGGTAAGCCTAAGTAACAAATGATTCTTACTAAAAGAAATTAATTTCACCCGAGGTTTGATATCTATATTAGAGTAACGATTAGATTTGAATTCATCCCGAAAAATCCCACAATTAGATAAAACGCTTCCTAATAAAGATGAGTCCCTACTCTGTCGAATCTAAAACCTCTAATTAAGAATAAAAAAAAATACTTTATCATTCCACCACTGCCCTTTTCAATTATCCTTACTAATTGATGTTTGATGAAGCTTTGGTTTCAAGCTAATTTGTGTCGATTCTTAAGTTTCCATCAACCAATTCTTGTCTTTTTATCATGATGATGTGATGATTACTTTGTTTGAATTCCATTTTAACTTATTATCAGTGGAAGAAAAAAAGGTTTGAAATTGACATATTTTTTTTTGGAGTGGGCGGGGGGGGGGGGGTAAATTAGTGACGACAGTTAGAAGAAGCAATGGTTTAAATTCACGTCGTGAAGTGGTTTGGTAGGTAGATAAATTATTTGTATATTATTTTTTGTTATTAGCTAAGATTGTTTGGTATATATATATATATATATTACCTTAAAAGCATGAACTCCTAATTTGAATGTTAAATTATTATAATATCTCTAATTTAGGTTGTGACTTTTTTGATGAGTTGTGACTTTCTGATAAGTTGTAATTTTTTTTAAAGGATTGTGAGTTTTTGATGAGTTGAGACTTTTTCAAAGAGTTGTAAATTTTTCAATAAGTTGTGACATTTCCAAAGGGTTGTGACTTCTGGAAAAAGTTATGACTTTTAAGATAAGACACAAAAACACTTGATCATACTACCCTTTGTTGACTATAACACTACAAAAAAACTGGTAAATTGTGGTAGATTTTTTGACAATTTGTGACGGTTTCTGACCGCGACAAAAAAAATTGTGGCGATTTTTGAAAATGTCAGAATTACTGTTGCCACGAGCATATTGTGGCGTTTTTATGAAACCTCCACGACGATCGCCACAAAATGAATTGTGAATTTGTGGGAGGTTTAATTTTAAAGATAATGAGTGGCAGTTTATAACCTCTACAAAATGATATCAATATTTCAAAAAATACATTCGTGGGAGTTTATAAACCTCCATAATATGATATCAATGTTTCAAAAAAAATATTGCGGGAGTTTTAAACCCCCGCAATATAATCACAATGCTCCAAAATAATATATTGTTGGGGTCTATAGTACCCCCACAATATAATTTCAATTCTTGAATATGGGGATTTACAACCGCTACAATATGATATGAATGTTTTTTTTATAAAAAAATAGTAGTGGCAGTTTAATTCCGCTACAATATTTTTGTTGCTGAATTTTTTTATTAGAAATTTAATCATAGAAATAAATAAATTTTAAAAGTAATTAGTGGCAGTTTATATCCACCAAATATCAGAATGTTTTTGCTGGAAAAAAAATTCTATTTAAAATTAAATTATAGGATTAATAAAATAATAACATGAATCAAATTTCATAAAAAATAACTAAAGTGACAAACATTACAAATTACAAATGAAGTGTTGCATCAGGTCAACAGCCTCCCAAACATCACCTCTTCTAGTCTAACTACATCAACAATAAAGACATAAGAAAGGAGGAGAATCATAGTCTAGATACTCCAAAAATAAGATAAACAAACACAAGCAAAAGAACCTCCAAAGAGTAGGGAAAATAGAGATTTAAATCGATATACTAATCAACATTCCTTCCTTTTATTTTTACTCCATTGAGTTTTGGTCCAAGGTTTATCAGAATAGATATTGTAAGTTATGTTGATAAAAAAGTAGTATGATAAGCAAGCACAAATCAATTGTAACAATAACCATACTTGTCAATTTATGCTATAAGCAAAGAAACTCATGAGATTGCTTTGAGCAATCATTTCTTTTGTCACATCCAAAAGTACTTTTACATCCTGCCTGATTGACATCATGCCCTGCTCAACACTTCATATGTATATACTAGTTAGAATAGCCCAAGCCCAACATGAAAAAAGTTAGATTCGGTAAAAGTTGATACAATATGTTATGCCTAGTAGTGAAATAGAGAAACTTGTTTCTCCTTTTATTTTTAAATTTCAATTTCCAAAGAATGGATAAGCTAAGTGAGACGGAAAGTAGTGATCGACTTGAGTTGTGTCTCGATTGATGTGCAAAAGGTAGAAGACAAAGATTACAAAATTTTGTAATATGTATTACAATAGTGAGTTGACAAAGTTTTCTATCCATCCAAAGCAAGCCAAGAACTAAGGTGCGGTAGAAAGCTTATTAATAAATTTGTAACAATAATATGAACCAAAAGAAAAAATTGATTACCTCCCTTTGTTGCAACTCCTGTCAATGTTTTTTTCAAAGAGTTAAAAAAATTGCAGGCTTCACATGTGCCTTTTGCATAGATGTCAAAGCTTAGAACAAGAAACATTAATACACTGAAAAGAATAAAATTGTTCAATAAATTTATAAATTAAATGAAAACAGACAGATTACCAAATATTTGTCCCTTTTTCTTTTCATTTAATCTTCCGTTTAACTACTTTGCTTCTCTGCAACAAGCTTCATGTTTGTTGATAAAAGATTCATTAAATTCACATATTTGTCATTCTCCTGGCACTTTCTATCTGCAGCTGAACTATGTTTGTTTTTTCTAAACTATGGTTATTTTTTGGACCAATGAGTGCAAATAAATAAATTCAATTGATAACCACATAATACACAATCAGTCTTTTCAACAAGAAGTGAATCTTTATAGTAATAAATTAAAGGGAAAACACACTAAGATTAAATACCCTTTTTTTTAATTGAACTGTTATTGAAAGATAAAAGTTAAAAGGAAAAAATAACAAAAAATGCAACTATCCAATTATCTACTACAAGTGTCATTACATTCAAGTCGAAGACGACCATGACAACCCTGAGAAAGTAGTACAAGAATCCAGTAATTTTAATGCACTGCAGGAACATAGATGAAAAAGGGCTTCAGAAAACAAAACATACGAATTATCAGAACCATGAAGAGGAATCAATTAGCATTTTCTCAGATATCAAAGATCTCTCTGCTTTCAATATAATTGTCGACCTGAATAAGAGCCTTGTTAGCGATTCGAACACCACCGTGATGCCCACAAATGTTCTCAAGAATACAGGAAAAGGAAACAACAAGACAAAGAATCATCAGCACAAGATCACCAACAAAAGATTGTGCATTAACCTGTTGATGTTACCTCTCCTAACAGATTAACTATTACTATTCCTGAAGATCAGCTTCAATATGAGGCCTTTGATAATGGAAACAATGATGGTTTCTCCCCTGCCAAGAAAAATAAAAATAAACAGGGGAAAGACAACAAGAAAAATAATGAAAAATCTACTCTCCCTATTACGAAGGAAAATACAAACTGATCTATCTCCTTGTTATCAATGATTAGTTTCATTATTTTTTTTGAAATATATATTAAGGGTGTTAAGTCCCAAAAAGCCACTCACAAGCTTAAAAAACGTATTCGAATCAACAAGATTGATCTTAATGTTATCATTGAATCCTTTGTAAACATGACAAAGATCAACAATTACATGAAATTCTTGAGATATCAACACTGCATGCATCTCCAATACAAATGGCCAAATTGGCTTTCTAATTTGGAATGGGAATCACCAAGACAATGATTGTTGCTAACACCAACAAGCAAATTACCATTAAAATATTTTACAGTCCCTCCAATTGTGACTTGTATGTTACAAATATTTATGCAAAATGCTCCTCAGGTGTAAGACATGAGCTCTTGGTAGATTTTAATAATGTCCTCAATATGATTCAAGGTTCTAGGTGCATTGGGGGTGTCTTTAATGTCATTCTGGATCCCAGGGAGAAAATGTGTGGCAAGACACATAGAATTAGAGATAGTTTGGATTTTAGCTCTTGTATGCACTATGGATGCTCGTGAAGTCGTAGACCTGGGATTTACTTGTCCAAAATTCACATGGTGTAACAATAAGAAGCCATGAAAAAGAATCTAAACGAGGCTAGACAGAATGTTTATTACTCGAAATTTCAACAGCAATCAAGTTAATCACCTTGGAAGAAAAGGTTCTGATCACATGCCTCTTCTTATCAAATGCCACAATGACCAGCAATATGAGGTACCACTATTCTGATAAAGTAAATTGTTCTATCCTAAGAGGGTATATTCCAATATATGAAGTTAACATGATGTACTCTAAATTCATTTATTTATTTCTAACAATGTCTCTTGTGATGTGGATATATGCTTCTGAATATCTTGTTAAAAAATTATTAAACTTCTCAAGAGTTAGAAAATTGTCACGATTTATTTTTATGATGTTCAAGACAAAAAAAATGACTTTATTTATCAATGTTACTTATGTTGATTTAGATTGTTAAGAAGTTGCTTCAAAATAGTTATTACTATATAAACATTGCCCTTTTATTTTACTGATTTACTATTTCTTAATATTTAAGTATTTTTCAACGAAGAAAAATTTATATGACTTGTAATAACGCGAGTTGAAGTTTGTATTAGTTTAATTTTTATTGTAGTCAAAATTCATTTGTTTTTGTTAACAAATTCTCTTGTGATGTAGATATATGCTTCTGAATATCTTTTTCTAAAATTATCAAACTTCTCAAGAGTTAGATAATTGTCACAATTTATTTTTTTGATGTCCAAGACAAAAGAATGACTTTATTTATCAATGCTACTTATGTTATTTATATTGTTAAGGAAGTTTTCTTCAAAATATTTATTACTATATAAACATTGCCTTTTGTTTTACTGATTTACTATTTCTTAATATTTCAGTATTTTCGACGAAGAAAAGTTCATGTAACGACCTGTTTCCGTCGTTATAGAAAAGCCAACGGGGGAAAATTTGGGGTTGGAAAACTTTTTTCGTAGTATTTGGATTTTCCCAACCTTGTCCAAATTTGGACTAATTTAGAGTCATTGAGGTGTAGGGAAATCTGGTAACAATCGGGTGAATCATTTATGATTTTGATTACATGAGTAGTTAGATAACTCATTAAGGAATCCGTATGACTTTACGAAATTGAATTTGGGTGAGTAGAACTCCTGAAATTGATCTTAGCTTAAAGGGTATTTACTGAGCGTCGTGGGTTAGAGGTGTGATGTGAAATGAGAATTTTGGAATTCTTGAAATAACTCTGTCTCGAGAATGCCATTTTGGTGAGGCTGTTGTGGCGGGGTGGTGGCCATTGTGGCGGGCCCGACGCTAATAAAGTCGTTAATAAACTCTTAAACAACCTCATTATGCACTTTTTGACTTTTAGAGCTAAGGAACGACCCGAAGGTGACTCCTACTCATTTTCACCATTCTTGAGGCCAAAGGTAAGCTTTTTACTCCCCAAATCCGTCTTTCGATCTGTAGAACGTAATAGAATGGGTGAATATTGATGGGGGAAGGTCTTGTTATAGATTTTATGGTAGAGACAACTCTAATTTAGATAATTGGGATCTTGAGTTCTATTTAGGGTTCATAGAATTGTTAGTAATTTCGGTAATTAGTGGTTGTTTATTGATTCCCGTATTCTATTGATTGTTTGTAGACCAAGAATAAGCGGAACAAATCCAAAAAGGGAAGGATCAAGTTTCTTAGGGTTTCAAGCTTGTTTCGAGGTAGGTGATGGCTGTGATTCTATGATTGTGTGATGTATGCTTGTTCTTGCTTCATTATGATACTTGTATATGTATGAATGTTGCAATGTTGATCACACTTGTAACACTCCGTATCCAAAACATACAAAAAATGCAGATTTTGAGAAGTTGCAGGTGCAACTCACGGTTGCCATCCACGAACCATAGATCAAACCACGGCCCGTGCTGGTGGTCCGTGGTTCACCACTGCAACCCCTCCCCAACCCAGCTCAAAAAAACGGGCTAAGTCTCGACCCACGGACAGACCCACGGTCCGTAGGTCAGACCACGGTCCGTAGGTCTGACCGTAGGTAAGGGTCAACAACCAGTTAGCTGAAAATTGTGATTGGGTCAACTTCAGATGGTCATAACTTTTAGCAAAAAATTAATTATGTGTCCCATGACCTATGATATGATAGATAATTGAATCCTCTTTCCAACGCCACCGAGTTTGCTAAAATCCGACCTCTGAGTAAAAAGTTATGCTCGTTTTAGTGAAGGCCTGTCGAGCAGACCTGATCGACGGACCCAACCTACGGACCGTCGATTGACCTACGGCCCGTAGGTCCAGTCCGTCGGTCACTCCGACAACAATTAAGTTAGGGGTCTTTTGGTCTTTTTCCTATTTCGTTTAACCCCTAAGATACGTCGTTCAGACCCTAAATCATGAGATTTTAGTCAGTTTAAGCCTAGAAACATAACTAGAACTTACCTAAGTCAAATCATTAATCAAACTTAGAAGAATTAGAACGCTAAGAGGAGAAGAGAGGTCAAGAACCCTAGTTCAAGAACGTAGCAAGGTTCCATCAGTTCCAACCCAGAAATCAAAGAATTTCTCCGTGAAATTTGTCACCAGGTATGTGGAATTTCACTAGTGAGTTCCTTTCACCCATTAAGTCCCTAGTTTTCAGTCAGTTTCTTGATTCCCTTATTATGAATAGACCTAGGGTTTCTAGAATTACAGCAGATCATCATGAATTAGTTATTAACATGTTTCAAATCAGATTATCACGTTATTGCTCAGTTTATTGCATGAATTTCAGAACCCTAGCTATGTATTTCTTTAGTTCTTGAATTACACATGCTAGGTCAGATTTTTCAGTATTCAGTTATACATGCCTCAGTTATGAATGCATCATTATCAGATTAATTGTTGCATTCTCAGTTTTGCATGTTCAGTTTGAGATATCCAGTATTATAGAAATTCAGTCATAACCAGTTAACCACTTAATTCATTGGGAGTAGCATAATACCGAGTTGGACTAGGGTTCAGCGTACCCATATAGTTCCAGAACTACGAGCCACGTGGGTGTAAGTCCCCTCTGTGGGCAACATCAGTTTAGTGATCACGGCAGCATGCCTCTATACCTCTGGCAGGGTATATTGGGTCCTCTCGATGGGGCGTATACATCGGACTCTACATTTAGCTCATGTGGTTTTATGTCGGTTATTAGTAGCTCCCACAGTTCAGTCAGACTCCATTGCATTGACCATATTTCAGTACAGTCAGTATTCAG
>JAJOOS010024823.1:0-13543 GCA_029582725.1 Solanum chiquidenum
CTACAAAAAAAATATATGCACTTTATTATCCAACTATTTGCTCTGTTTTACCTAATATTTGTGTTATTTCTAGTAAATTTTATAAATTCAAAAATAAACCAAGATTTGAAGAATCTGTTAAGAAAATGATTGAAAAATTTAAAAAATATTTTATTCTTATTCCTCAAATTTATTTAACCGCTTGTTTGTTAAACCCACATTACAAAGATGAAGGTGCATCACGAATGGTTGATAAAATATATTTTAATTTGGGTATTGATAGTGAAGATGATGAAACACCTAGTTGTCAAGATGTTAAAGATAGTATAACAATTGAAGCTAGAAAATTGTATGACTAGTATAATTCTAATATAATGAATGTAGTACGTAATGAAGAGCCTCAAAGTTCTAGGAGTAGATATAATAATGAAGATGTCTTGATGATATGATAGATTGTTATCTTGAACTTTCTCATAATGATAGAAATGTTTTTGATGCATATATTAATCAAAATACAGAACCTACTACAATTGATCTTCTAGAATGGTGGAGCAATCGCGACCAGGGATTTCCAAAACTTCAACCGGTTGCTCGAGATGTGTTAGCTATTCAAGCATCTTCAATAGCTTCGGAAGGCGCTTTTAGTGCAACAAGATTTCAAATTGGAGATCATAGATATTCATTAGCAGCAAATAGTTTGGAGATATCGGTACTATTTAGAGATTGGATTAATGGCGAGACAAGGAGTTATGGTCATCCACCTTTACCGACCAAATTTGAAAATGACGTTGATGAAATAATGCAAGATTTTAGTGACGACGGCATTGATGCAATGGAGGAACTAGCTAATCAACCAATTCCAAAGCATGTTACTAGAGAAATGTTAAATGATTTAAAAAAAGATTTTCTTGGTAGCATGAACTATTAAATTTAAATGTCTATTAGTATGAGTATAATAATTCGAGGTCTAATTCAAACAGAACCCTTCCTAGAAGGTGGCTGTGTAGATTAGATTTTTTAATACTCTACTAATATTTTGTAAGGTGTAACTCAACTTGTACTATTTAATTAATATTAATAAAAGTACATGCTATTCGCCTTAAATTTTTTTTATTATTGTCTTAAATTTAAATTTTCAAACTTTTAAAGTGTGAGATTTAAACTTTTATAGTTCTATAGTTTTAAAGTTTGAATTTAAATTTTCAAACTTTTAAAGGGTGAAATTTAAACTTTTATAGTTTTAAAGTTTGAATTTAAATTTTCAAACTTTTAAAGGGTGAGATTTAAACTTTTATGGTTTTAAAGTTTGAATTTAAATTTTCAAACTTTTAAAGTGTGAAATTTAAACTTTTATAGTTTTATAGTTTTATAGTTTTAAAGTTTAAATTTAAATTTTTAAACTTTTAAAGTGTGAAATTTAAACTTTTATACTTTTAAAGTTTGAAAGTTTGAATTTAAAACTTTAAAAGTATAAATTTTGAACTTTAAAATTATAAAAGTTTTAATATTATTTGAGTAATGTTCCTAATTTTTTAATTTTAATAAAAAAAAAATTGTAAATATAGCCGTCGGGACCCGGTTTCCGGTCCGGTCTGGTCCTGGTTCGTTATCGGTCCGGGACGGGTATACATATTTTTTTCCGGAATTACCGGTTCCAGTACGGTTCCGGCCCGTGGTGCCCAGTTCCGTTTCGGTTTCGGTCCGTCTCAATCTGGTAGTCCCGGTTCCGGTCCCGTTGCCACGCTTAGGACCAACACAACATATATTGGTTGTACAGTAAGCTTTATAAAGTGTACAATAAATTTGGGCTTATTTTATTGGACATTGATTTGATGCTCTTTCTCTATCAACACGTGTACACTGATTTTTTTTAAAGCAAATTATCAGTTTTGTACTACTTTTGTTTCTCCTACTCTGTTCTCCATTCTCTTTCTCCACTCAGAACCAAGTTGGTTGATTTCTCAATTTCTTCTTCACTGATTTATTCTTTTGTCATGCTCTCTATTTTCTCTCTCCCGTGATATCTATATTCAACTACATTCAGTTCCTATGGATTTGTTGTTGTTTCAATTGCATAAATTAGGGTTTTGATTTTGGTCTAATATCAGTGAGAATCTTTTAGGAAGACAAAGATTATTGTGAAACAGAAATGAAAATCTAAAATTTCATATTTTTATGAAATTTTCTGAGTATTTGACTCTTTTCTTAACTTATTTTTAACATGCATATCTTTATTGACTGTTTTTGTGTCAATTTTATAGTTGTCAATGGCAATAAGAAAAACTCAAAGAGAATAGAGGAAGGCTATGTCAACTACATTCCTTAAGGTCAGTAATGCATTTATATTTTATCAACTATTTTTGATGATTTAGCACTAATAAAGAAATAGCGTATATCATTCAATTTGTTCATGATTGAAAAGGAAAATGTTCATTTCTTATCTTTTTACTTTTTGACGATTTAGCAGTATCAGCACTGCACTTCTTAGCCTTTGTGCTTATACTTTTTCCTGATGAAATTGCAAGACTTATTTTTAAATTTATGGTGGGTGTATTTTCTATTTAGCTTATAGGTTAGTGTAAATCAAGTAAACAACAAAGTGTCGTTGAAATTGCAACCTTTAATCAAAATTTGGAGAGATTCGAAACAAGTTCTCAAGTCAATTATTTACTTATATAAGTTGCATAATTTACCATTTAAAAAAAAAAATTGTTGTAGAGATATTTCTCTTCTTGCGGTTTCAATTATAATTCAACTGGAGGAGCTTTAGGAGTTGCCATGGTTAACACAATGGTTGTCAAAATATAGTGACATGTTTCTACTCAATCAACATCTATTGAAGGTGATTGTTTCTCACATCTTTTCTATTAAATGAGTTGTATTAGTGGTTCTAGGTCGTTAAGATTTTGTACTTTCATGTTGCTATTGAAACTTCTCAAGCATTACAAACTACGCCTAAAATTTAAATAACTGAGAAAAGATATATTATTTTATCAGGAATAGGTTGTTGTTGACCATTAAGTATATAATCTTATGTAAATACACTGTAAAGGATTAATAAAAGGAAGAATAAAGTGTTCTAGATGATGAGAAACATGACATTAGAAGTAAAATGCAAGAAACTAAATGTACCGTCTCTTCCTATGAGTCAACGACTTTTGGCAGAGCACTTTGACGTTGAAGTAGTAAATGATGCAATTGACGCAACTCTCGTACTTAAGGCAATGTAGGTTAGTGGTCTAGAAGGACAAACAACACCTTCTGCTTATGATGAACCACTTTCAGCATCTAAAAAGCATTCATTTATAGTGGACATAGTTTTTATTTTGGTTGTTTGTAGGTACAGATGCAGAGTTAAACTAGCCCTTTTATGAGTTTGTGGCCTTTTCTCTCCATCTTGCAAAATGGACAGTGTGAGATATCTCAACCATGTTGTAGATAGGAGAATCAAAGCCATTGATTTAATATGCTTCCGCTTCGACAGAGGTACTACATATGATTGTTGGTATAGTTATATAACCCCCACAACAGTTGCCAACTATTTACGCCTCTTGCTGCTTGACATTCTTCAGTTTTCTTCTTTCCCTTATGTGTTATCTCCATTGCAACATATGTACAACAAGATTTTTTTGCAGATTTTGAAATTTGCATTAATTACTTCGCATAAATTTTCAGCTCATTTCAAATTTAAAATTAATTAATACCAGGATTTTCTATCGGTACTAAAAGTGAGTTTGAAAAGAAAATGTAATTGTTTTGATTTAATTTTTTTCTGCAGAACATTTTGTTATCCACTTTTAGGGAATAATGATCACTCCAGTTGACTTATGAATGTGGATCAAGTTTCAATACCTACACCCATGCAAATTCATGTTAAAATAATAGTTACATTATGTGTCTGAATTATTTTCCTGGCCTTTCATCTATTTTGGTAAAGTTTGTCTTTTTTTTATACGATACTTGAAGAAGTTAGCTACTCAAACATGAGTTACTGTGACTTGTTTGATATGAGCTAAACTTCAAGGTTTAAAATCTTAGCTTTTGTTGTGATGCAAGAGCTGAGGCCAAATTTTGAGGATTGTGGATACGTTTCTAAGGTAAACACCACTGAAATGTCACCTAAACTGTCATGCACAAGTATAATCTCTGCATGACGATCTTGTGTTGCTGTGTCATATCGTGACTCATTACTGTGTTAAGAGTTCTTAATTCCATGGACATTCTCTTTTAGTTTCATGTCGTGTTTGATTGTTTGTAGTGCATCCGAGATCATTATTTGTATGCATAGTAATTGTATCAAAAGTTATTGTCAAATCTTTAAAGTTGCATTTTGTGCATTCATGTCTGATGATGCTGATTTAAATCCTTCTAACGACACAACAACATATTTCATGTAATTTTACAAGTGGGGTCTGAGAGGATGGTGTGTATGCTGCCTCACCCCCTACTTATGAAGGTAGATAGGCTATTTCCGATAAGACAATCCTTCTAATGATATATTTAGAAAATTTAATTATCTTTTATTAAACTTTAACTATTGAAAAATGCTAAAACTCTTTGAGTGATTTACTTACATCGAATACTATAAGTGCACGCATGCTTCATTTGCTACGTAGTGCAGACACATTTATGATCAAATTTATTCAGCAACGTTCCACTTTAACCTCACAAACTCCACTAAAAAGTACCACCACATCTCTTCCTTCAATCAACCATAAACTACCAAAAACAGAAAAAAGCTCCCATCCATAGGTCACCAACAACCACCACACAAACCCTACATCTGAGGCGTTAAACCAATTTGCACAGTCAGTGGCTTGAGATTTTGGTTAGCTTTTTTAGTTTGCGTTTAAGATTTCATCAGTGTTGTCACTCCTGTTTCGCTCAATGGCCTTTTAATTGTATAAATTTTTATCAAAGTTATCAAATGAGGTCCATTTCTTTCACTTCTCTGTGAGATACTCACCCACTTCACTCATTTCATTTCCTTTAAATGGATCAACTTGCTTACTATTTGTTATATGGTCTGCTTCTATTGATCTTTTTCTCAAGCATACATCCCTTTTGTTTTAATTGTGCTTTGGGTTAGTTGCTTTTCTATGCTTTACCTTCTCTGTTGTGTTTTATTTAATCTTGTGATGTGTTTTTCTTTTAAAATCCTCGATTATTAATATAAGTCGTACAAGCTTACTTTTCCACGTACGAGTAAATGACATCTAACGAATGGTGTGATTCAAATTATGTGTGGTGATCCTATATTGCATAACTATTCAATAGCATTTGAAATACCACATGCGTTATATTGACTCTTATTGTTCTTGTAAAAACACCATCAGACAATGGCTTGAGAGAAGGTTCAGTGTCCCTTAAGGAGCATGACATATAATGCCACTTTGCGGCATATGTAAGCACTTTCCTCCTCTCTCTTTTTCTTCTATTAGGTTTTCTTTAAAGCTTGCTAGGTGTATAATAGACATTTATCTACATGACTTTTAGCATCCTTCGTTATTGAAGTACGTGAAAATAGACTATGCTTTTACATGGTCTTCGACATTTTTGAGCAAGAAAATTCATAACCGTTGGTATTTGAAATTGGTTTTAAAATCTTACATTTCATATTTGTAGGTTGCATGTCATAAGAGAAGAACTTCAAGAGGCTTCCATTTACATACTTTTGAGATTTCAAATGGAGTTTGGTTTGAAATGGCTCAAAACAGACTTAGTATAAGTTTAGAAGGTGAATTATATAATTTTCCAAATGCCAAGTTTGTGTAATTATATTTCAAGTGATGATATGTGAATTGCATTTTGTATACAATATTACAGTTGAAATAATGATAGGTGAAATACCTTTTGTATATATTTAGCTAAAATAAATAACTTTATTAATCATGTTGGGCATGTGCATCGCACAGGCTTGGCTTGATAGTTTTTATTTATAAAGGATAAACGCCTCTAATAATATGATTTTACATTATGACAATTGACAATATAATTTACATGATTATTAAAAAATATAATAGGAAATGCTTCTTATCCTAAGTTAGCATATATATATATATATATTAAAATTTAAAAATATAATAGGAAAATGTTTTTTATCGTATGTTTGTAGTTAAATTAAAATGAAAAAATATAGTACGAAATCCTAAATTTGCATATATATTTTTGGAATACTTATAAAGAGTATTTAAAATTTATTATTTTTGAAAAATCATAACTGGAAAACATTTTTGTTGATGACATTTTTTCAAAAATAAAATATAGATTTGAAATTTTTTAATTTATTTTTTTAAATTCAAAAATTAATTTTTTCGATGTTATATATGATACTTTTGTTTTTCCTATTACGTAGGTCAAAAATTAAATTGAGTTTTGAGAAATTAGAGTAGTTAGGCAAGTGGGTAAGAAATTTTAGATTAGTTTTTTTCTTCTGTTCTTTATCTGTTTTTGTCACGACCTAAAAATGGACGTGTTGACACTCGTCTTATCTCACAAGACAAGTCAGCCTAAAACTCAACCATTACGATAAAGTGCGGAAAGAAACTATAAATAAAAGTCTAATACTTTAGTATAATGCGGAAATTCATAATCAACTTAAATATATCTAAAAACCTGGTTGTCACGTGTGCAAGCCTCTAATGTGTTATAACAAAATTAAAAGAAAATACAAGTCTTAAATGATATTGTTTCTAGAATAGAGCAAGATCATAAATAAGGAAAAAGATGGTCTGCTGAGATGATAAGCAGCTACCTCACAAACCTTCACAAGAAGCCTCAGACAAGAAGAGAAGAGGGAGTATCACAAAAATCCGGGCTCATAACCTACAGAAATGTAAAGCAAGAGGGGGTGAGTACCAAACCACACGGTACTCAGCAAGCGAACTCCTAACACAAGTTAAATATATTGAATACAACCTGCATAAAACCAGCCAAACCTAACAGTTCACAATATCATAACACACAACTCAATTACAACATTCCAACAATTACAAATCAGCAACACACATGATAAAGTTCATCAATCACAAGTTCCACTAAAAGGGACTCACAAGTTCACAAAGGATATATATATGCAATTTAATGAAATGCAATGTCAAGTATAGTGATGCATGTCTAACTAACGATACACACCCGCTGTCTCTCAGTCCGGGACCCATGAGGGACATATTTGTCCATGCATCCATCGCGGTGTGTGACATGACCCTCGATAATAAAATTTGTCGCGGCGTGCGACACGTCCCTTGATAATAGAATCTATCACGGTGTGCAACACGTCCCTCGAATCATAATATCCGTCACGTCGCGTGACACATCCCTCGAAATGGTACATCCTCTTTAATTTCTTATTCTTCCTTAATTCACATAACACTTGTTACAATCATGTCTCATAACCAATGCAAATGACATGTTCACACAAATAATGAGGAGATGACCATTTCCATAACAATTCATAATTCTCAACAACACAATCGTGATACAACATCAACAATGAATCAATAAGTCTTCCAAATCATTCTCAACACATCACACGCCAATAATTAATCACATTGCATTTTATTACTCCTTTCATCAATAAAAATATTCAATATGGAGAAGCCAACCCATAACAATGTTCCATTCTCCCCAACACATATCACAAGGAAATACATGATTCTATACACTTAACAAGAGTTGAGAAATTCACTTGCCTCAGTTAATCAACAATTCTCTCCGAAACATGAGTCTTTCCCTTTCGTTGAGCTTCCAAATCAATGCAATCTTTTCAAATAAATAATCATAATGAGATTTCAAAACTAACAACACCCATATTACTATATGTCTAGGCTAGTCGCAAAAACTCACTCGAATTTATAATCAAGTTCCTAATCTTGGTGCCAATTAACATGTCAACTCACATGTTTTTCAAATTTCAAGTTTAGGGTTAAAGTCTCAATTTCTTCAAGTATCATAAAAACTTAATGATATTCATATAATATAATACATCTAAATTATTCTCAATATATCAAAACTGGAATCATAATGTGATAACTAAATAAAAATAATTAAAGTTGAAACCGACTGATTGGAAAACCACTAGCGCACCATCCAACTCAATAATAATGATAATCAAGGCCCAATGATAAGGCATAATCATTATGTAATGATTGGGTCATAAATACCTTAAACGTATTTATCCTCAAGCTAAGTCCCAAAATGTTACAGCTACTGCAACTCTAACATTAAAATTCTAATACTTTTTGTTTCTTTCTCAACTCCAATAGCCATATACCCACTATCCATGTATAATATTGCAAGAATGAAATCGTGTTGACGCCTCATCCTTTTATCCGAGAATTCAAGCCGCAATTGGCTTGTACAATAACTAGTACTATATTAAACTCTATTAGCTTATTTAAATATATATATATATATATATATATATATATATATATAAAATTTCGTTAATTATTTTATTTTTTGTTATGACATTTTTAAATTTAATCTATTGTCATTGTTATCGTTAGCTCCACATCCAAAATCAAGCACTACATTAAATAAAAAATTTAAACCAAAAAAATCTCATAATATGATAAAAAGTAAAAAAAAAACCAATAAATCCAAAATATTACATTAATAATATGAGCTCTTTAGATATTGTGATTTTCTTTATGATTGAAGATTCTATGAGTAAGAGTTTAATTATCCGTAAGAGAAAAAAAAGGAGAGAAAAGTGGGAGTAGTGATCATTTTTAAGACTTTTTTTTTGGGTTTTTTTATTTTAAAATGTCAATTGATAGATTTTTACATAATTATTTATTAAATTATATTTAAAAAATTGAGATAATTTTTTTAAGAAAACAATCAAATTGAAAATTTGAGAATTATTTTGATGATGAAATGTGATAACTCGAAAATATTCTATTTATGAAGTGTTTTTTTAAAAAATAAATAAATATATAGATTTGAAATATTTAGATTTATTTTTCAAATTCAAAATATTTTTTTTTTTGTGTGATGCTTTCATGTTGATATGTGGTACTTTTATTTTTCTTATTACGTAGATAGAAGATTAAAATACATAATTAAGTTTTGAGAGATTAGGATAGCTAGGTAAGTGGGTGAGGAATTTTAGGTTAGTTTTTTTTTGTGATATTTAACTATTTTCATTTTAAATATTTTTACCTACGTATTTTTAAATATCCCTGAATTATTAATGTTTTTTTTCTTTTTTTTGTTAATTGTTTTATTTTTTATTTATTTTAATAATATTTTTTAATTTCATTTATTTTCATTGCTATTGTTAGCTTCAACATACAAAATTGAAGCACTACAAAAAAAAATGCATCTCCTTTGAACTAAAAAAATCTGCACAATTTTATAATAAAGGAAAAAAATAACTAAAAAATTAAAAATATTACACTAATAATATGAGATCATTAGATATTGTGACTTTCGTTGTGATTGAACATTTTATGAGTAAGAATTTAATTATTCTTAAGGGAAATAAAGATGAAAGTGGGAGTAGTGATTTACATAATTATTTATTAAAATAATTTTTGGAATAAAATAATCAAACTGAAATTTAGGATAGTTAGGTAAGTAGGTGTAACATCCCCCTTAGAAAGAGCTAAATTTAGAAAGAGCTAATTTGGAAAGAGCTAAAATTTAAGTTTTGCAAGTTATGCTTGAGTAGTGAGTTTTTGGTCAACTTCAAGCGACCATAACTTTCAGTACAGGATGAATTAGGTAGCCGATAAGAGATCAAATGAAAGGTCTTTGAATCCTCTTTCCATCGCCATCGAGTTTGCTAAATTTTGAGCTCGTATGAGAGAGATATACCCATTTGAAGTCGATATGTCCAGTTAAGGAAAGTTACCCGAATGAGTGAGGGGTATTTTGATCTTTTCATTACCCCATCAGATTAAAATGATTTTTAGTATTATTTTGGCGTCAAATCTGATTTGGGTCAGTTTTACAATCCTAATTTACGCTTAGGGTTTTGAGAGGAGTTCAAGAAGAGGAAAGGAGGAGAAAAGGAAGAACGAATGAGAACTATTGCAAATCGAGGATTTGTTTCGCCAAATCGAGGATTTGTTTCGCCAAATCGAGGTATGTAAGTTTTCATAGCGTTGGGTTCGTTCACTCACACGCCAATCATCATTTATATATTCAAATTTCATCCATAAGATTTGAAATGTTGAGTTCTTGATACATGTTCTTGAAGTGTTGTTTTCGTTCTTGAATTAGGATGGGTTTGATGAATTCTTGAGATAAACGTATGAGTTTGAGGGTTGTTTTTTAGTAGATTTTCATGTAGTTAAGTTGGGTAAACAAAACTAAGAGGGTTTTGAAGAAACCATTCGATTCTAGGTGAATTAAGGTCCAAAAATGAGAAAGAAAAATCGTCGGAAAATTATAGGCAGAAGCTAGCGCGCCGCCCCAGCAGTGCGCCAGAAAAGAGGCTCTGAAGTTTGAGGGCTGGCGCCCTATGCCACTCAGTGCGCCAGTGTCGCCTGCCTCATCCTGTTTTCAGTCGTTTGCTTCATCTGAGTTCCTTTAAGGTGTACCTTTACTCTTATCTGATTCTAACTACTCTAAACTACATCTAAACATCGATAGATCATTCATAACATGAATTATAACCCTTGAATCCATAATTCAAATTCAAGGTAGAGCTAATTAAGAGTAAGGTCTTCAGAGTCCTTTCGAGTCATTTTGAGGAGTCTTTTACAATCTTTTAAAACATGTTTTAAGACTTGAGTACTTGAGTTTGAGGATGAGGAGCGTTGAATTTCATTTTTTCAAAATGAATACATGGGAACTAAGTATTCCCAAGAGTAAATGTTTTTACATTTAAAATGAGGAAAAACACCGATTTCCAAAGGAGTTCATGAGAAATTTTGAGTACTATCTCTTTTTAGAGAAATCGTTTGAGTAATAATCTCAAAGTTGAGGATGAGGAAATGTTTTTAAGCATATGAGCTAAGTTATATTTTGGGAGTAGTATTGAGCACCGATATGGAGATGAGTTCAGATAACTCAAAGTTTTCATAAACCATGTGGCCAACATGGGTAGAAAGGGTCATACTTTTTAGATGATTCCTTATTGCTTTTTTAAGCATAGCTTAGTGGATCCACTTAGTTGAGGAGTTCTATACCTAGACAAGGTATAGGAAAATTCTAGCAGCGTGGGTGAGACGTTGTATCATCACATAGCTCATAGTGATGGTTGTCGGCTAGAGAATCTCCCAAACAGAGGTATTTTGTATCTTTACATATAAACTGAGTTATTATTGTATTTTAAAATCCATTGAGTTGTTAGCTACAGTTTTAAATGTATTATACAAACTACACTTTTATTGTTGTTTTATACTGCATTAAGTTGAGTATCCATGAGTTGAGGTTGAGTTGAGTAGAGTCGAGGTGAGTATGATTCCTTTTTTCCAAGGTCAAGTTGTTATGTTATGTTCAGTATTCTGCTTACATGTTCGTACATTCAATGTACTTATTCCATTTGTCCTGCATCGTTTCATGATGCAGATACAGGAGATCAGGGTCATCAACAGGTGATTCGTTGATACCATTTGCAGTTCCAAAGTGGTTTGGTGAGCCTCCTTGCTTTCGGAGGATCCCTTATTTGTTTTCATCTATTTCAGTTATGTTAGGATAATCGGGGGTCTTGTCCCGACATCCCTCATAGTATTAGAGGCTTCATAGATAGATAGATAGTGAATGTTCTAGACTTTTCATTTTCAGTTGTTAATGTTCTAGACTTGAGTTGCCTCATTTAGCCAGTGAATTTTTTATTTCTAAAATATTCTGAGTTTACTTTTGAGACAGTTGAGTAAAGTTTATCTTTTGAATTTATCTATGTTGAGTAAGTCTTCCGCTGAGAGTTGAGCCAGACCAAGTGTTCGCTTGGGGGCAACAATTGCTCTCGAGTGCCGGCCACGTTCGGGTGTAGGCTCAAGGCGTGACAGTGGATGAGGAACTTTAGGGATGCTTTAAGTTAGTTGTTTTATTTTTCAAACTTTATGTGTGTTTTTATTAAAAAAATTACCGACTTATTTTAAGCTATCCCTTTATTAATATTTTATTCTCTTTTTTTTATCAATTGTTTTACTTTTTATTTCTTTTTGTCATATAAATGAAATAAAATAATATACTGTTATATTATGCATACATTAAACTAATATAATAGTACAATATAATTATAACCCTATATAAATAGTGTAATTTTCTTAAGATTAAGATGAACCCTCAGCAATATCTGACTTCGCCGCTGCTTAAGGATACTATATATTTGTAACGTTCACATCAACGATTTTAAAAAAACATATATGAGATGAAATTTAAAAACACACAACCTCAATTTGAAGTTATAACGACCCATTTGATTGTTTTGAGTACTGGAGCTTTTTATTTCATAAAAGACTCTTTCGATAGATTCTAAATGAGTATTTTGGATTATTTGTAACTTCAATTGTATACTTAATGGGATAACTTTAATAATTAATTTAGTTTGTGGTTAAATAAAATAGCATTAAAATTAGTAGTGGGTCACTTTCATCCCTTTTATAATTAATTTTTTTTATAATAATTAGGGTAGTATATAATCTATAGAAAAGGAAGACAAAAGAAAAACACTAGTGTAAAAAGAAATTCAGAAGAGGGTTTATCAGTGCGGCAACTACGCAGAGCAGCAGTGAGTTTCTCAGGTTTGATTCTACGAATTGCTATATTTTTAGTGTCTAATATTACATCAGTAGTCATGTGAAGATGAAGTGGCGTTAGACTATAAGGACAATTCGTGGGTGTTGATTGTTGATGCCATTAGATTGAAAACTGGAAAATTGTTAAAATTATTAAAAATTGGTTGAAACTTTATTTGTTAGTCTACGAGGATTCTTGGGAAATAGTTAAAGGGTAAGAAAATTGATGTACTAAATTTATATGTGTATGTGGATACAACGGGAAAATGATTAAAATGGTCCTTAATGTATGGGCTTTCATTCCATTTGGTCCTTAATGTATGAACTTGATGGAAATGGTCATTTATGTATCATAAATTGTGATCAATTTAGTCCTTAACCCTAAAATTAATATATTTCTTTTTTTTTTGCCATCAAAATATACGGAATATGTAAAAGATGCGCTCGTTCAAGACTTTCATTCCCCTGTTTCCAAAAATTCCAAAAGGGCACATCAATTTTTTTTAACCAAAAGGGTAAATCGCTCCTGACGGAGCGATTTTCTTCTGACAAAATTGACGCCGTTACTCCTTTAAAAAACATAAAAATCGCTGCAGGTTCAATTTTTTTTCTTTTTTCTTTAAAATCGTTGTTGTGATTATTTTTTTTAACAACGCTGCCCCAGCAACGTTTAAAAAATAGAAATAGCTGCTATAGCAGCCATTTTCTTAAAAAAGTTTTAATTTTTTTTTATTAAAAATTTCCGAGGCGAGGACTGCTTAAAAAAATAATGGGAAATCGCTCCACGTGTAGCGATTTTAGTTAAAAAAAATTAATGGCAGCGATTATTTTTAAAAAAATTAACTAAAATCGCTACACGTGGAGCGATT
>JAJOOS010024824.1:0-19521 GCA_029582725.1 Solanum chiquidenum
AAAAAAAAAAAAAAAAAAAAAATACATATCAAGTCAATTTAACATAAACAAATGATACATCAATAAAAAATAATAATTTAGTTGACTTACCAATCATGACCAAGAACAAAGATTGCCCAAAACATAGTACCTTGTAAAATCCAATAAATTGGCCAAAATTTCCAATTATCAAAGAAAATGGCCATGGCTACCAAAGCAAAAACAATAATAATATCTCTAAGAACATAACTTAGAGATTTCCATGGATTTTTAATCCAACAATGCTTTGGAATTGCAGCTCTTATTTCAGATAACTTAAATGGAGGTAAAGCACTTGAATCAAATTTCAA
Source organism: Solanum chiquidenum (assembly GCA_029582725.1). NCBI lineage: Eukaryota > Viridiplantae > Streptophyta > Magnoliopsida > Solanales > Solanaceae > Solanum > Solanum chiquidenum. Next base: position 330 of record JAJOOS010024824.1, read on the forward strand.
TTCCAAATTTTCATTTGGAGAAATAAAATCCACTCCAAGAGACCCCATTATTGTCAACAACCCTGTGAAGAAAAAAGAATAATGCATTACTTGTGAATTTATAGCAAGAGAGACAAAATTTAAAGTTTATGAATTAATTATATAATTTGAGTCAAAGATACTTGTTTTGCCACATTCCATACCTTTAATTCTATATTTAAATAATTAAATTCCAGATAAAAGACTAATAATAACATATTTGACCAAACAAACTATATATATTTTAACAACAAACTACATTAATGTAACATATCTACTTTATAATTAGTCAAATTCTCTAGTATATATATGTGCGTCAAAAAATGCACCGACTCTAAATTTTGAGTTGATATAAAGAGCAAAATTCACCGACTCTAAAATTAGATTGGGTACATAAGAAAGGAATAAAAGAATAAAGCAAAAGAGATATTTTACAAAAAAACGTAATCTATTTTATTCGGAATTTCAGCAATAAAAAGTGTAGTGTGAAATGAAAGGTTGTTATAAAAAAGAATATAATATATAGTTCAAAAAATCAGAATAAAACATATCGTGGCCAACACATGCAGTGTTTCACTTTATTAAATAAAAGTCATAGGGAAAAATACAAGAAAAAAACTAAACATGAAGTAATGGTACAAAGTTAGAAAATATTATGTGATTTTAACATATTTGATCGCTCTGTCAAAATAATTATAATCTCGTATAAAGAATAGGAAAAATTACACAAATTAGATCTATTAAGCAAAGTATTTATTCAAATTGGATTGAACCCATGCACTCAACAACTGCTTCGTCATTTTTGACACCATTAGTGTATATAATGTTGCTTGTTGTTCCTCCTTGATGTCATATACTCTGATGATATCAAGAAATAACTGAGTAGTGTCCATCAAAATAGATATATACTTTACTTTATAGTATCAAAACCGTAAACACACATTAATAATTAAAATCAATCACTTGCAAATAGTTTCACTTTTTGTATTTGAATACAAGTATTCTTTTTCCTAAAAATTATAAATTAGAGGCCGATCAATCTAAATGAAAGTAGACCAATATAGTATATAGGAATAAATATGAAAATAGTGTTTTTATTATGGTCAAATAGAAATAACATGAATAACGAATCAGTACTATACTACTCTAAAAAAATAAAAAGGTCCAAACAGAATGAAATTGTCCTAAATGCCCCTCAGCTAATTCTTTTCGAAAAAATGTTAAGACTCTTAGGGGTCGTTTGGTTGGGAACCAAGTTATCTCAGGATTAATTATCCTGGGACAATTTATCCCATCATTATGGTATAAATGGTGGGATAAGTTATCTCAAACGTGACAACCAAACAAGACATCAATTTTTTTTTATCTCAAGACTATTTTTTTATCGCAGGACTATTTATTCGTATCCCTCACACCAAACGACCCCTTAGGACTTGTTTGGTTGAGAAACAAGTCATTCCAAAATTAATTAATTTGAAATTAGTTATCACACTATTGTTATTACATTCTCAATGTAGATTGTATAATAATAACAGTATAATTTTAGAATAACTTACTCATCCTAAAATTAAATCGAGATTAATTATCCCTCATATAAAAGGAACGAGAATGACAATGACTCTTGGTATTTCAAGAGAATGTAGCATTAACCACATTACGTGTAATTTCACAAATAGGATCAAAAGAAGGCAATGTAGAACAAAATTAAACAGCATGGAGTCAGTAAATTTCAAATATCAATAAATAAGATACCAAATATCCAAATTATGATAACGTGATTCATAAATCATTAAGAATGCAATAGCTTTAAACAATTTCATAGAAAATTGAGGTGTACCATACAATTAATGCAGAAGAGTTGTTGACGGCGGAGAGAGAGAGGTGGCTGCTGCTACCAGTGCCGCTGCTTTTTAATATGTAAGAGGAAGCGGCTGGAAGCTAGGGTTTTGCGGTTAATGAGAGGTTTTATAAAACCTCCTCTCTCCACTTTAGATCTATAGATCTCTTTTTTATTTATAGTGTATGGTCAAAAATATACATATTTGTTTTTTTTCCCGGTAAGCAAGATCTGATAACCATGATTTTTTATTTTTTATTTTTTTTTACGGAGTTAAACTCAGAAAAATACGTTTGGCACAAATTTCGAAATTTAATCTAAGTTGAATTTTTTTTAAAATAAAAAGATGCTTTTACTTTTTTAACTTCAAATTACTCATAAATCGTAATTAAAAAAAATGAACTCTAATGGTATATTCATGGCTAAACACAAGTCTAATTTTTAAACTTTGAAAATAAAAAATATTTTTTTCAAATTTCACAATTAAACATGGACATTCTCACTAATTTTTGTCATGTTTATTTAAAAGGAATGGCTAAGCTTAGTTTTTTCTGAAATATTTTTTTAAGAAAAATATAAAGTGAGATGTTTGGTCAAGTTTTTGGGGGAAAAAATAAGTGATTTTGGAGAATAGGAAAAGCTATTTTTCAGAAGCTAAAAAAATGTGTTTCCCTTAAAGCATTTCTTTTGAAAATTACACTTTTAAAACTTTCGGCAAATAAATTTGAACAAAAGTGATTTTTGAATTTATTAGTCAAACACAAACTAATTCTCACTAACAATACTTTTTAAAAAGAATCAATTTTGAAAGTAAAAAAACACTTTCCAAAAACGGGTAATTTTAGAAGTTTGGCCAAACAGGCTAGAAATCTATGTGTTTTTTCTGTTTTAATTTATTTGTCTGATTTTGACTTGATACGAAATTTAAAAAAGTAAATACAAATCAAGATTAAGAGCCCGTTTGGATAGGCTGAAAAAGTAGTTTTTAAATTATTATTTTTAAAAATAAAATTTAAATGACTTTTAATTCGAAAAATAAAAAGTAGGAGAAGTCCTTTTGTTTTTTTTTAACTTTTTAAAGTCATTTTAAACTTATTTTAAGTTATTTTTAACTTTGTCAAACACTCTCAAAAGCTAAAAATAATTTGAAAGTAGGTTTGACCAACTGTTAAGTCAATCCAAACAAGCTCTAAATACTTTAAGCCATGGATTTAAATTAAATCCAATTTGAGAGAAGTATTGAAAACAATCCTAAACTTGGCGCAAATTATTAATTTTGTCCCGAACTATTGACAGTTTTAAAAGCACTCATCTGCTTAACTAACTTAACTTAGATACATCCCCATTGTGCCTAAGGCTGGGCACCGGAACGGGTTGTACCGGTACCGTTCCAGTACCATTCTGGTCCATTTCGGTCCGGTAGTATTCAAGACTGGATGGGATACATTGAACCGGTACACGAAACGGAACGGTATCACGATTTGGTACCGGTATATCGGTACCAGTTCATTCCGGTTCCGTTCCGGTCCGGTCCCGATAAATCATTTTTAATTAAAATAAAAAATAATATTTTTATCATTATTTACTTTTATTAGCATTTCTTTTTTGTTTATTAATTTTTTAAAATTACAAACTTAAGTTATTTAACTTACAAGTTATAAGTATAACTTAATAACTTATAAACTTCAAAAGATTCAAATCTTGAAAACTTATAACATAAGCTCAAAAACTTAAAAAAAAACTTTATTAAACTTAATTAACTTACAAACTTATATACTTCAAAAAATTTTAAAAATATCTTTACAATAAACTTAAGTAAAATTATTATAAATTTTAAAACTTAAATACTATAAACTAATATAACTTAGAAAAATTTAAAAAACATTCGTATTTTCGTAATTCAAAATAACTCAAAAATAATAATAATTTTTTGAAATAGCTATCCGTCCCGTTTATCTCATCCCGTTCCGTTCCGGTCCATTTCGATCCATCCCGGTTCTATCCCGATATATAGTGGGACGGGACGGAACCGAGCCTCCATTCCGGTAATTCCGATCTGATTCATCCCAGTACCGGTCAAACCGTCCCATTCCGATCCGGTACCGGTTCGTTTCGGTCCGGTGGTCCCATTCTGATTCGGTGCCCAGCCTTAATTGTGCCTCATGACATAGTAAAGTGATTTCAAACTCTTGTAGGACTATGAGACTTTTAATATAAAAAATCAAGAGAAGTGCTGAAAACACCCCTAAACTTGACGGAGATTTAAAAGTGTATTTAAGTTCAGTTAGTCAAGTAAATGAGTGTTTTTAAGGCTGTCAATAATTCAACAATGAAACTAATAATTCATGCCAATTTTAGAGGTGTTTTCAATACTACTCTCATCCAATTCATTGGGCTAATCTTCAAATAATTATAAGCCTACTTCATTAACCCTAGATTTATTTCACGTATCAAAATGGCATGACGCACCAAATCAAATTAAAGACCAATAAAATAATGCCACATGTTCAAATGATGTGTGACACTCCTAGTCAGATTGAACATCAGTCATACATACCATCATCTGATGGCAATTCGTAAGTCTTTTGCAAATCAAGAAGTTTTCATTTGTGGTGGTAATCTAAAGTTTTTCGCAAATTTAGAAGTCTTCATCTCTTTTGGGGGATCCACAAATTTTCATGCCTTTGCTTTTGTGATCAAAATTTGACTTTTAATTGAACATCAGTCATACAAATCATCATCTGACGGCAATTCTTAAGTCTTTCGCAAATCAAGAAGTTTTCATTTTTTATGGTAATTTAAAGTTTTTCGCAAATTTGGAAGTCTTCATCTCTTGGAGGGTCCACAAGTTTTCATGCCTTTACTTTTGTGATCAAATTTTGACTTTATTTTTATGGTGAAATGCCAAGTGATCAGTCAATTCAAAAATAAACAAAGTTTGACGATCGTTAGCAGAACAATCAAAAGATTACATCTTTTTGTTTAAAATTTTATAAAATTTGTACCCTGCATAATATTGAAATTAAATGGAGTATTAAGTACTTATCACTATTTTTTCTTGTCTTGATTATTCATTTTTTAAGAAAGAAATTTATTATTTACAAAGACTTTTGAATTTTGTGGTCTTAAACTAAAATTATGTGTATCGAAATATTTTTTAATCGTGCGGTTTTAAATATATCATGTGAAAAGTTGAATTAAAGAGTTGATAAAATAAAAGAATCATTCTTTTTAAAACGGATTAATAAGAAAGATAAGACAGACAAATTAGAATGGATGAAGTATGTATTAAAGCTAGGCAAAAGAAAGTGACGTGACTCTTCTCTTTGGCCAAGAAAACTTATTTTTCCTTTACTCCTTTTTTTTTGCCTCCTTTTAATTATAAAATGACAATATAATTTTACATATTTTCCTCTTTTTTATTGTATTATTATGTTGTTACTGCTCCACTTTTATATATGCTATGTAATGATTTCTCTATTAGTTGTCATGTCTGCTTTAGTTTTTATATTTTATCTTATAAAACTTCTTTTGATATACGTTATTTGAGCTGATGATTTTTCAAAAACAGTCTTTACTTTACGAATTAGGGATAAAGTCTTTGTATGTTTCACTTTTTTTGAATTCTGCCTAATTATAATACACTAAATATATTATTGTCGTCGGTAACTATTAGCATTTCAAAAACTAAAATCTTTGAGAGTGAGTAGTTAATATTACAGATAAAATAATAAAGAAACAATATTCTTCTATTGAATAGAAATAAAATTTATTGTTAATTAGTGGATAAGTGAAATAAATGAAAAAAGTAGACGTATGATTATTAATTATTGTGAAATTTTGAAAAAAATAATTTTTTTACTTTTTAAGTAAAAAATGATACTTGAAATCTGTCAAGTTGCGTTTGTCCATAAATACAAATTGAAATTATTATTATTATTTTATTATTATTTTGAATAATTTAGAATTAAAAAGATGACCAACCATATTTTTTGAAATCAACCCGGAATAAAATTTAAAAAATATCATGACCAAAACGCCCCCAATATTAGGGCCCACTCCATGTCAATTGTCATAATTGAATGTCCAATCCCATAACTGATTTGCCTTATAACTAGATGGACATAATTGACTAAAATTATGAAATATATGAGTACTTTAGGGGCAGTAAAGGCATTGTACCTCATCACCACAAGTCACAAGAGCATTCATTAAAAAAATATTTTATTTTTTTATTTTTCATTCGACGTTTAATATTTGTATTGGAGCTCGACTATTTTGAATTCGTACCGTATAGGGGCCATTTGGAGCGAAGCGCTCTCTACCAAAGATTTTTTCATACTCAAAGTTTGGAGTTGAGAAATATGTGGTTAAGGGAGGAGCAACCCCATCCACTGCACCACATTCATTAGTGGTGCATTTCATTAAAATATATAGTACATCCTTAATTTATTTTTATTCGTCCACAATAAATTTTACATTTTTTTTCAAAAAAAAATGAAGTGTGTCTATTTTATCATAATATATTAATTGATATAGAGTCATGAATTTGAAAAATTATAGCTAAAATGTAAGTATTTCTAAAGAATCGATCTTTCTTTTTTCTTCATCATCTTAAATCTGTTCATTTTGATTAATCAATGTGTGATATTCCGAATAATTTCATTACTAATAAAATCCACAACTACAAAAAGACTTTAATACATTGGAGTAGTGTTTACGATTAAGAAAATGAAATAAATTTCTCTTACCATACTTAAGCCATATTGTTTATGAACAATTTTATGACCTTTAATAGTCTAATTTTTTAATTGTACCATAAAAATGGATCAAACTTTTTGTAAACAAATAGTAAGCAGAACCAATAAAACAAAAAAAAAACAAGAAATAATGCAAAGCAAGGGAAAAGTTAGTCAAGGGAAATTGAAATATTACTAACTATATAATTATTACAATTAAGTGCCAAAAACTCCTCTCAATATTCTATTTAATTGTTTGCAACAATTTGAAGTTTCTAAACAAAGGAAATAAAATATATGTTGAAACTAATATGATAAGTAGTTTATATATTTCTTTTAAAATTTATCTGGTGAAAAATTACTCATCTTTTTTACCAGAAAAAATAAAGAATTTTGGATCAGTCTGATAATAAACAATTTCTCCATTATCACTAACATAGTGATCTTGTTTCATACTTTTCACTAAATTTTCAACCAAATGAATAGGAATTGGTCCTGATTTTTTTGGCTCTCTATAATATTTTCCAAGTATTGGCTTTGCTGCTTTAGTCTGTAAAAAATCCAAAAAAAAAAAGAATTAATTATACATTTTGAAAATATTTAGAGGAAAAAAGTTGATTTTTTTTTAAAGAACATTGAAATACTCATAAATAACATTTTATGTTTTTACAAGTATTTTGTTAATATTGAACTTTCGTATTTGCAAGTATAATGAAGCTAAATATGCATTTTACTTGAAGAAAAGAAAAAGTTAGAAATTCTTTTTAGTAAAAATTGAAATATTTGTATAATAATTTTTTTCAATATTTCACAAGTATTTAGAAAATATTGTTTGCAAATTATATATTGGTTCGAAAAATAGTTGCAAATAATGAAACACAATGTAAAATACTAATAAATATTATTTATGGTCAGATAATTCAATATAATTTTTTCAGTATTTCACCATACGTTAGAAATATCATATAAATTTTTTATCTATGATCAAACGAGAAATTACCGCTTCCACCAGGTGATAATGTGGTATTTGAGGAAAAAGATGGTGAATAACATGGGTGCCAATATCATGATGAATGTTATTAAAAACACCATAATCGCGATCAATTGTAGTTAATCCTCCTCTTAAATAACTCCACTCCTATTTTCCAAACAAAAAATAAATAAACTAAATGTAAGAACAAAATTATAAAAGTTTAAAATAAATAAAATTTAAGTTATATATACTGACCTTGCCACGATACCAAGGCAACTTTTCTTCATGGCCATGGTGATGCAAATATGTCACAAAATCCAGCCACATCACAAAAATCTATCCAAAAAAACAAACAAACAGGCCAAGTGGGTCAAATTGTAGTTACATTTCATAAATTCTAAAAGAAATACTTAATTTAAAATACTTCTACATAATTTATAAAAAAATACTTGTATTTTCCTTCTTTGGTATTTCATGAGGAGTTAACTATTTTTATTTTCTCAAATTTTAAATCGTATTTCAAATATAAAGAATCACACATGCAAGTGTCCCCACAAATACGACTAAGTAATGTCATTTTCATATAATAAGGATATTCTTTACAGCTAATAAGAATATAAGTAAAATTCTTTCGCACAAAAAACTATTAATTAATGATTAATAAATTTGAAACATCACAATAAATTTATTCATCTTTTGAAAATGACTAAATATAAGAAATCTCACAAAACTTGAATTGTTGGAGAGAGACAATATAAGTATCAACGAAAAATATATAGTTTTCGATTTTTAAAGTATAAAAAATATTCATGATTTTTTTCATGTATGACATACCATATAAGGAATTCCATAAAGCTTAAGCAATTGCAGAGAGTCGACGATGTTGCGAAGATAAAAGAGGAGAGCAACCATGAGTGTCCAACACAATGTTGATGTTACCACACATCTTCTCTCATTAGGTTGAAATAAATCACTACATGGATTAAAATGAGAACCTTTTTTTCCTGGACTTCTAGTAATCTGCATCACCAAATTAATATATTTATAAATACAAATTAGAGAATAAATAATTTTTAATTTACATATTATATATGAAAAATTATCAAAAATATTATTACCAAGTAAATAGGGTATGCTAATAGGGGAAAAGGAATTTTGAACCTAAAAAATTTGGTTGCAAAATCCAATTCTTTGTATATCTTTTCTGGCATCTGCAAAAAAGAATTTAAAAAAAATATATATATATTTTAATATATAAAACAATTTTTACTTTTTAAAAGAAATAAAATTTGAAATATTTAATTTTTACCGGCACCCAAGATTCATCAGCTTCAACATTTCCATGGTTTTGATGATGAGTTTTATGGCTAATTCTCCTGCAATATTTTTGTAGAGAAAATAAATTTAGCCTTAAGTATTTTACATAAGACAAATATTGCCAAAAAAAAAACATTCATAGTTATCGTCTATATTGCTCTGACTTTTTAAAAATATTATCTATACGTGTCAAACTTTTCAAAAGTAACACGAGTTTGAAAGATCCTACATGAGTACAACAACATTTTCGATAAGTTCAAAGCGACATAGGTTGTCGTCATGACTAAGAAGTCATTAATTTAAAGTAACGAAAACAACCCTTCATAAAAATGCAAGGTACGTACGACTATAATTCTTTAAGATTGTCAATAGTAAACACATGTGGTCTAACCAAACAACTTCTAATACAAATACACATTCTCATAGTTTGAATTCAAAGATCACTCAAACATTGTAAAATTGTATTTATACAATTACGAAACATAATTTTTGAATTGGATCGATACATCCAATTGAAATAAGCATGAATACAGGATCCATGAATGAAAATAGAAGGTTGATAACAAAGAAAGCAAAGTAAAACAAAAGTTTAATACACCAGAGTGTCTTTTAAAAAAAAATGTAAATTAAAACAATTTTTTGGAGATAGAAATGAGATGAAGAGAACTAACCATCCATGATAGGGCACAAGGATAAAAGAATGAAGAATGTGTCCAACCACACTATTTAATAATGCACTATCAGAAAAACTTCCATGACCACTACATAAAAAAAACATGTTAATTAATAACATAAACAAATGATACATAAATTAAAATAATATTTTTATAAAAAAATAATTAGTTAACTTACCAATCATGACCAAGAACAAAGATTGCCCAAAACATAGTACCTTGTAAAATCCAATAAATTGGCCAAAATTTCCAATTATCAAAGAAAATGGCCATGGTTACCAATGCAAAAACAATAATAATATCTCTAAGAACATAACTTAGAGATTTCCATGGATTTTTAACCCAACAATGTTTTGGAATTGAAGCCCTAATTTGAGATAATTTAAATGGAGGAAAAGCACTTGAGTCAAATTCCATTTCCATTTCTTCATTGGGAGAAACAAAATCCACTCCAAGAGACCCCATTGGTGTTTAACAACCCTATTTAGAATAAACAAAAATTCATCAAAAAGAATTTATAGAGATAAAGCGATCAAAATCAAATTCAAAATTTGAAGTTTATGAATTTCGCAATACATTGCTTAAAAGTAATAAAATTTGACAAAAACTATAATATTCTGTTAAATTCTACATCCACCACTTGACAATGTCAAATGTAGACAAGACATGTCATTTTTTGACAAAACCCATAGCGGGTTTTGCTAACTAACTAATTTAAAATTTATTTGTGTATGTATTTCCGGAGTATTGAGTGTGTGACTTGTTATATATGATCCTATTGATAGTACAAAGAATGAGTCTATATCTACATATTAATTTACTAAAATATCCATGTAATTCTAAGCTTTATATATACTGACTCTAAATTTTAATCTCGCTCGCTTAAAAAAAAGTAATATGAAAGGTAGCACAAATAAAAAAGACTCTAAAATTAGATTCAAGCATAAAAAAAAGGAACAAAAGAATAAAACAGACACTTTTGAGATATTTTACAAAAGAATATAATCTAACTTATATATCAAGATTTTCAGCAATAAAAATAAGCAGAGTGAAATGAAAGGTTGTTGTAAACATAATTATAATATATATAGTTCAAAAAGTCAGATTTGGAGTATAAAATCATATCATAGTTGCCGACACATGCAGTTTTTCACTTTATTGTATAACTTCTTTGGAAAAAAATATAAAGATATTTAACCGCTAGATCAAAATAATTATACTTTCAAGTTAAATTTATATATATATATATATATAAATAAAAGTGACATTAATAATGTATATTATATATTATAATATATATACTAGGGCGGACCCACATAGAGTACGTCAGGTTCATTGGCTTTTGAGTGGGTGTTTAAGGCTCTTTTATTGTTGTTGAGCCCGACCTTAAATCTAACTGTTAACATGTCTTTTTTATATTTTTGTCTCCGTCACCTTCAAAGCACCCACAACCTTAAAATCCTAAATTCACCACTATATATATATATATATATATATATATAAGCTATAAGTCTAGTCAATTTTGGTGGGAGTAGATTATTCATTATAGGATCTTAATTTTTCAAGATTCCGTGCCATTAACCATAATACAACAACAACGTAAAAGTAATCTCACACATAGAGTTTGAAAAAGTGATGAATAATCAACTAACACAATTAAAAAAAATATTGACCCAATAAATTTCAAATTTTAAATAACCGAATAAAAACAGTTAAACATCCAAATTATGATAACAAGATGTCCCAAACTCCAAAAACCACTAGAAAAATGAAAATGTATAAGCTTAAACAATTTGTTGAAGTTAAAATGAAGGCATGGTACAATTTCATGACAAAAAAATATAGATAAATTTGACCAAGATTTTGTGCCCAACACAACAAATGCAAAATATAAAATGTCGGGACAGTGAATTTCAGATATCGAATACTTTAGAAAACATAAAAATAATACACAATTTCTTCAAGTTAATGAAAGCAAGTGGAAAGAACATATGAATGTTCTTCAAACAAGAAGTTTTTTTAAAAAAGAAAAATAAATATTTACCTTTATAGAACTCTTTTTATATTTCTCTTCACTTTAACTTGGCTAAGTATTTTTATTTATTGTTGAAAGAAAGGTGAAGGGAGATTTATTTATATAGTATTTTTTTAGTGAAAAGGAAAGCCAATTTATAAGGCTGTGAATTTGGAAGAGATGTGATAGGTGGGTTGAATATATTAATGGCCAATCAATTCATTAAATAGTCACATATTAAAGCTACAGCTTGCAATTTTTATGTATAAATGTAGATGATTTATTTAATTTTATTACTGTTTATCGTCTTTTCGGTTTTAAAGTAGATCGTCTATCTATTCTAAATTGAAAATTAATGTTTTAAGTGATTAATTTATTAAGATGACAATTGTTTACCCTCAAATAATTCAAGTGAGAAAATAACAAACATGACAACAAAATTGTTCTTCTCCTAGCTAGTTAGAAGGCGATAAAAAATAATATTGTCTGATAATTATCTACCTTGATTCGATTATATAAAATAGAAAATCTCATAATAATTTAAGGGTATAATTAGAAAGAAACTTTTTTGTAGAGTTTTAATTCAAACACAAGATGAGTTGGGAAGCAATGAACCAAACACTTGATAAAAAATATACTTCGCACTACTAATCACTGCATTAATAATCCCTGTATTATTTTTTTTTCTACCAAACAACCCCTTAGTACCTCGTAGTTCCCTAGTTGTATAAATTCTTTTTCAAAAATATATATTTTTAAGAAAAACACACAATTAAATTGTGCCTTTTCCAGCCTAGAATACCATTAATTTGCTTCTATCACACACCTCCTCCGTTCATTTTTTTACTTATCTAATATTCACTTTATTTTATATTAATTGTTCATTTTTTCCACGCTTCTTAAAAAATCATAAATTAAAAAATAGTTCTATTAATTTATTTCCTAAGATTATTTTTTTTGAAATTTTAGAAACTTGTTTGTACTTTTGAAAAGAAGAATAATTAATTGTAAGTTTTAAAAAATAAAAAATAAATTAATATTGTCTTCGTTTCTGTAAATTGACAAGTATACTATTGTAAATTGACAAGTATACTATTTTAAGTTGATGTATAGTCTTAGATTTAAGGAAATGATTTTAAGGATAGGTAATTAATATCGAGGATAAAATACTAATAATTTTTTTTTTTAATATATTAAAAATGACAAGTAAAAGTGAAAATCTATTTTTAAAATATTAGCAAAATAAAAGTGAATGAAAAAAGTAATTTAAAACAACTATTTATAATAAAATTGGCAACCAATATGCAATAAAGAAAGAATTAATTTGACACACTTTTTAAAAATAATTTAGTATATTATTTTTTCGTTTTATATTACTTGACCGACCTGACATACTGTTTAATTTTATTTTTTAATTGGACATGTAATTCAATTAGTACCTTGTAGTTGTATAAATTCTCTTTGAAAAAACAAACAACCAATTTTTCCAGCCTATGAATACCATTAATTTGCTTCACAGACACACACCATCTCTTCTTGTTTGGATGGTTGTTACTTATTGTATATATGTATGGTATAAAGGCGATAAAATTAGTTCATTAAATATTTAGTGATTTTGAATATAATAATATTAATTTAATTATTATTAAATATTTTTTTTATAATAATTAATATTATTGGTAAAAAAATATTTTATTATTACTAAATTTTTCTTTTGTTATGTATAATCTGTTTGTAGTGAAACTACAAATCATATTCATGTCTAGAATGATAAACTAATGTACATATAATAAAATAGATGGAATATATTTAAAGTCTTGTTAAGGTCTGTATATTTAAGTAAGTTTTTTATTATTCTGACGTTGAATTATTTTTTTTGTTAGATCTCACCTATAATATTGTTTCTGCAATAAATTCAACGACCAAGTTTTAATGTAAGTTTTTTATGATTTTTGACGTTGAACTTTTTTTTGTTAGACCTCGCCTACAATATTGTTGTTGCAATAAAATTTAACCACCAAGTTTGGAATGAATTAAAAGTGTCATTAGAAATTAATAACAAGAAATATTGATTTCTGCACGATATAGTATGCAGATCGACCAGCTAAGGATGGATACTAATGTAACAACTTTTAAATTATCGTTTTAATTTTTTTCACGCTCATTAAAAACTTAAATACATAACATAATTTAATAAGTCATTTTTATTTAATAGATATTTTTAAAGTATTGAATAGTATTAAAAAGAATTACTTTTAAATTAAGAAATATAGTTGAAAATCATTACCAACTTTAATTTTGAATTTTTAAGACATTATTTTAAGATAAATTTTTTTAGAGCAGTTGATGATGATGTGTATAATTAAAAGATGTGAAATATTTTGCGTGATAATATAATGGCCAATTTAGAACGCGTTTAACTTGAACAAGTCATAGTTTAAGTGTTCAAATGAAAGCATACATACAAATTTATAGAAGTTGTTGATATAATCAACCTTAATATCATGAAGCTAAATCTGGGGGAAGATTTCTCAAGTCTTCTCTACACATTCCATTTCTTTCACGTGACAATATAATGGCCAATTGAGAACGCGTATAACTGAAACAAGTCATAGTTTAAGTGTTCAAACGAAAGCACACATACAAAATTGTAGAAGTTATATAATCAACCTTAATATCATGAAGCTAAATCTGGGGGGAGATTTTCTCAAATCTTCTCCACACATTCCATTTCTTTCACGTGACAATACAATGGCCAATTGAGAACGCGTTAAACTGAAACAAGTCATAGTTTAAGTGTTCAAATGAAAGCATACATACAAATTTATAGAAGTTGTTGATATAATCAACCTTAATATCATGAAGCTATATCTGGGGGAAGATTTCTCAAATCTTCTCTACACATTCCATTTCTTTCCCGTTTGTTTTTAGATGATTGCGGTGTTCAGATCAACACCTCAACTAATTCCACAAAATATATGTCATCTCTCTTTGATAATATATATCAGGTAAATTCTATCCATTAATATTAAAACAAATGAGAAGAAATTACTAAATATTTTTGTTTCAGCAGGAATTTAAATTTGAAACCGAATGATTTTCTACCACTAAATTTGATGCTAATTCTTTCACGTATTTTCTTAACATGAAAAAAGGTTTGATTAAAAGCAATGTTACACCTTTCTTGTACGATTAATATATGCTAATGCATAGTTAGTTCATAATTTCAGCAAGTCTTTTAGGGAAATATATAAGTCATTCCTAATTAGTTAATGATTTTTAGCAAGTTTTTAGGGAATGATTAAGTGCTTAATTCCCCTCATTAATAAACTTAAGATTAGTTCATCACCCAACCACTAAAGTCTAAAGTTAATACTATTCCATTTTAAGTTGCATTTACTCCTTTTTCAAATTACTCCAAAAATTAGTTGTTATAAGTTGTTTTCTTTATGTACTTTTGTTTGTCCACCATTCAATTTTTTATTTTTGATATTTTACTTTAATATTAATTACTTATTTTTCAAATTATTTTTTAAAAAGGGTGTGCCAAATCAATATTTCCTCGGTTACTAATTACTTGTCCATTTTTTTCCAGTTGTCCCTAATTACTTGTCCATTTTGACAAATCAAGAAAGGATATTTTTTTTTACCTATTATACCTTCAATCAATTACTTTGAAAAAAGTAGAACTTCTTGAAAATCTTAAGTTTTTAATTCATCAACTTCATAATTAATACGGGTAAAATGAAAAACTTACTATGTCAATAATTTTTTTCTTAATAGGTGTGTCAAGTCAAAAGTGGACAAGTAATTAGGGACAGAGGGAGTACTAGACAAATAAAGCAAATAATATTTTTTTTATGACAAGGGAAATCCACAGTCGCTATCCTTTGGATGTGCACAGGGTAAAACCTCCGGTTTTATGCAACAACTCACAAACCACAAAGGAGAGGTAACCCGCACTAGGCAAGCCCGGTGCGACGAGCTCGACCCAAATAATTTTTATTTTTAAAACTATAAGTAATGATTTTTCTTTTAGTTTTATCATAAACTTCAAAAATGACAAATAATTTAAGATAGTTATTTTTTAAAATCACGATAGATAATTTGAAACAAAAAAGTATTTAGGGATAATTTCAGAGACACCACGTCAGGTTTCACTCTATAATACTTACCTCCCCTGTGGTTTACGATATTACTCCTACCTCCCTTATTTTGATTATTTTGTAACAACTTTTAAACCTATTTAAAATAAATATATTGACAAATTTTACCCTTCTTTATATTAATTTTTTCATATTAATGCATATCATTAAAACATGAGTTATTTAATAAATACTTTAAAAATAAATCGACACAAATAAATTAATACTATATTTAATAATACAGTGTTCTTTTTTTTCCAAACAAAGGTACATATTTCTTCATATTGATTTATTTTTAAAGTATTTATTAAGTAAATCAATTTTAATAATATGAATTAAAAGGAATTTTTACTGGAAATTAATAAACTGATTCGATTACATGTAGGCACGTTTAAAATATTTATTTTGATTAAGAATATGATTGTGCTTTTTTTTCAAAAGGCATAGAAAGAAAGTCAAGAATGTGATCACATATTTCAGTCAAATTATTTTAAACAATCAAAGTTCATTAAGTTAAATTATGACAATTAGACAATTTATTAGGTGTGATACACACACAAATTTAAAAAATATGATTTTAAGTCAGATGTATGTCAAAAAATGTGGTTAAAAATTTAGGTTGAAATTAATAAATTTCAAATAATAATAGGCGAACTATAGAGAAATAAGTTAAACAAATTTAATACTATGCTATTGTATATGTGATCATTTGATAAATCTTATGTCATTTGGTGATATCATGGTTATTGTTTCTTTTCCCAAAAAAATTTAATTTTGGATTTTACAAAATAACATGTTAAATTGCTTTAAAATGTTTTAGGATGTGCTTTATATGAAATTATTTTATAATTATAGTTAGGAACCAAATATGCCCTTATACTATGTGTGTAGGTTTAAATAGTACGGCAAACAATTAATAAATGACAAATATAGAGAATTTCACCTACTTTAAGGGTATTTCTAATTTTTTTCTGTAGAAAAACATAATATTACAATAATAACTGCAACACATAATTTCATAAAGTGGCGTTTGGAAATAATAACATATATACAAATTTTATCATTACTATGAAGGTAGAGAATAATACAAGTATTACAAAGAATGAAAATCATTTCTAAAATAAAATAAAATATTATTTTAAAGAATGACTATTACTGCCTGTTCAAATGTATATGAATCTCAAAACAAAAATTTCTTCCCAACTTGCATAGCTATAGTTGAATTACTAATAAATTGCACATGTATCGATGTTGAAAATACATCCCAATTTCATTAAATTTATGTACTCAATTTCAAAGTGTAGTTAAAAAATCTTAGGAAAATTTATTTTAAAGGCCACATGGTATGTAGATTCAAAAATTAAATATTTGAAAGGCCACATGGTATAAATTCATCTACCTAACTTCTGATAAAGGCATTTAAAGGTAATTTTACAACAATATTGGTGAAACGTTTGTATGGCATTTAATATTTTATTTTATTTTTACTTGCTGGAATTGAAGTCCTCATAAACCATAATCATAGATTCTCACTAAAAATAACTTTAGAATTCCAACAATAGCAAAAGAAAATGTAACCATAGTCTATTTCTCGAGCACATGATAGATAATTGAGAGATAGAGCTATCCTATTCGTTATGAAAAATTAATGCTCCGAGTCAAATAGAGCTTACCTACAATCTCACTAAAAAATATCTAACATGACATATAAAATAGTATGAAACTAGAATTGCAAACATAACATTACAAAAAGTTGAAACTAGAAATTTAGTGGACACTCAATATAAATAGTAACCTCTTCAAAAATAGACGTTGGTATTCTTTAGTAAAAGGCCAACAATAAGAGGAATTATTGAATTAATTTAACTTTGAGATAAGGTTAAAACCACATTCAAAATATTATTATTTTTACAAGTTTCATATATGTATTATCAGGTGCTTGAATTTTCTACAACTATTACCATGTATATCAAAGCACACCTTGAAATTGCACTCACAAGAAATGATGTTTTTGTGTGTACAAAAAAAAAGTTGGAACTACAATTGTGGGAGTACTCAATAAAGAGTAACTCCTCCAAAAATAGGCGTATGCTACTAATTGCAGCGTGCACACGGTATTCTTTAGTAAAAGGCGAAATAATAGTTCGCTTTGTGCTCACTGCGTGGCTGCGTGCTTTTGCTCTTAGCTGGGTGATGCCATTTTATACTCAACAAGTAATTTGGACTTATACTCTTTCTGTTTCGATATGGTGTTATCTCTTCTATTCAGGTTAGTCAAAAATACAGAAAAAGAAAAAGATGAAATAGACAGAATGTTTTTAATCCAAGTCCACATAAATCACTATATTTTCTTAAGAAATTTAATTCCCTCATTGTACCCGAGGTTGCAGATTAATTCCTCCCAAGATAGAACGGATTAACCTGTTAGAGAAGTAGTGGTACCTCAAACTTCAATAACTTCAGCGAACGCAAGAACAACAACAAGAGCACACACAGACTTAGTCGATAGAAGAACATTTTCTCATTAATGAATCTCTGCAGACTCAACATAGTCAGTTAGAAGAACATCTTCTGCTGTCATCTCTTGAAGTCGACTCCAAAAAACTTTGCAGATTTCTCAATCGGTGCTAGGGCAACAATTGAACGATTGTGTGCAACCGATGTTGTTGCAGCACTCACTGATGTTGTTGCAACACTCACTGTTCCAATATTTACTTGACTTGAGTTTGTCATTCTTCTATCACAAATGACAGATAATTTTAGTATGTGAAATACTAACAGTAAAGAATAAATCCTTACACAGCCTGCTTCTGATTTAATGATAAAGTTTTTATGTTCTTTTAATCATTAATCGAATGAATTTTAAAAATTCAAACAGAGTAGAAAACCATAAAGATTTTAATCTCCAGAAACCTTAAACACAAAAACTATTAAATTTCTTAAGATTGTTATCTCCTGTATTTAGGTTAGTCAAAAATACAAAAACAGAAAAAGATGAAATAGACAGAATATTTTTAATCCGAGTCCACAGAAACCACTGTGTTTCCTTAAAAAATTTAATTCCATCACTGTATCCGAGGTTGCAGATTAATTCCTCCTAAGATAAAACAGATTAACCTATTAGAGAAGTAGCGGTACCTCAAACTTCAATAACTTCAGCGAACGCAACAACAACAACAACAAGAGCACACACAGACTCAGTCGATCGATAATATTGTTTATATAAGAAAATGTATGCAGAGAGAAAAAAATTTCAGTGTTTAAAAAATGGAAAAATACCTCTTATTTATAGCCATTTACAACAAGGAATGCGTTTATTCAGACAAATCTGTTCTGTAACGACTCGGAAAATGATAGAGTGAAACTAGAGCCTCATATGTGAGTTTGGAGTCGAGAACTTAATGAAATGATTATATTTGAAATGACCCAAAAAGTTCTTAAAAATGTGCTTCGGAAGTTACCGGAAATTTGTTTA
>JAJOOS010024825.1:0-13043 GCA_029582725.1 Solanum chiquidenum
TTTCTGCTTCTGTGATTTCTTTATCACAACTTTTTACAAAGAAAACTAGAAGCTCGATCCTCTTGTTAATGAACCTGACAAAGTTTGTGAACAGAAACAAAATTTAACTGCAACAAGCAAGATCTAGGAAGCTGTTGATAACTTATATCACACGAAATTCTTAAATAGCTAACACCCAATATAACTTTTTATCAGGTTGGTAGTTTCATTCTTATGCATGCTAAGCAGGTAGTATCATTATGTGTTATACTTTACTTTTGTTGTACCATATTTAATAGAATGGACTTCCCGCTACAATTTTTAAAATCTTTGCTAATTCAAATAGTTCAGATGAGGCAACTCCTAATAGTCTTATGGATGACAATTAGGTTAGTGAACTTCAATTAATTCATGTCAAATAATTTTATTGGTTGTATGCATAAATGAGTATGTTAATTGCTTGATTAGGTTTTCGTATGTTCTGTAGTAAATGTTGAAGTCGTTCTTAATTTGTAGCTTTGTATCACGAAGTCATTCTTATCTTGGTTGTATGTGTAAATGTTTATCTAACTAGTCTTATCTTTCTCTATCGTAAATTATTGAGAAAATGATCAAAATGATCCTTAATGTATAAGGGTTAAATTATTTTGGTCCTCTATATATATCATCTTATCTAAATAGTTCTTAATGTATACAAAATGATAATCATTTTAGTCCTTAACCCTAAAACTAACCAAAAAAATTAAAAAATCTATTAACTTTAACAGTGGGTCCCTTGGAATTGAGACCCTTCTTCCTCAATCTGCTCTATCACCATCACCACAAGCACACCCTTTTCCTTAACATTTTTGTTTCCCCATTTGAGGTCATGCTCCATATACACTACACCATTTCTCATCTCCCTCTAAAAATTCTATTTTCATACATAATAAGAAGAAGAAAATCAAGATTACCAAAACAAAGGTGAACTAAGTAAATTGGATAAAAGTCTCTATTTTCCGTCCGAGGAGATCGCCATAAATAAATTATTTTTAAGTTGTAACTAGTTATTCTCTCTTATTAAAGTGATCTATGGGGGATATAGCTATCTTTTCATTTTAACCTTTTCAAAATTAGTAAGTTTTCAAGCATTGTTTTTTTTATTCTATTTTTAAAATAAAAGGGTAAATATTGAACAAACAGAGATAGAAAATAAAAATCTTACAAATGTTCTTTTGAAATTTAAAGATACTTTTGTGAGTATGAGAAGATTTTGGCAATGGAAATGGTAAAAGAAATGACAGCAGAAAGAAGAAGAAATGGCGGAAAAGGATGATGGAGGAAGAAGGGTCCACCAAGTGTGGGACCCACACTTAAGTTTAACAAGATTTTTATTTTTTCAGTTAGTTTTTAGGGCTAAGGATCAAAATGAAACTCTTTTAGTATACATTAAGGACTATTTGAATAAGATGAAATATATAAAAGACAATGATAATTCAACTCCTATACATAAAGGACTAATAAAGCTAACTGAGAGCACACTTATGTTAGTTTCTAGAGGCATACTACATGCTGCCTAATAAGAAATCAACTCTCTTCAGCCCTCAAGTCAGTAAATTTTCCTCATTTTTCCAGAAACATTTCTACCTAGCCTTCTTGATATTTGCAGTTACAATTTTTAAAAAGAATATCTTGCCTAATTATTTGCTTTTAAGTGAACATATACCCTAGGTTCTAAGAGTTTAGAGTTCATTATAAAATATTTTAATTCTAAATTTAAGTGATTAAAGAAATATAAAAATAATACTCCCTCCGTTTCAAAAAGAATGACATCCTTTCCTTTTTAGTCTGTTTAAAAAAGAATGACCTCTTTCTTTTTTTGGTAACATTTTACTTTCATCTTTCCACGTGGCATGTTTAAGGCCACAAGATTAAAGGGTAATTTTGTACATTTGAAATAACTTTAATCTAGGATCATAAGATTCAAAAGTCTTTTTTATTTTCTTAAACTCCATGCCAAGTCAAACCAGGTCATTCTTTGTGAAACAGAGGGAGTAGTAAGAGTTGGCAGCAACTACATCTGGTGCCTCAAATTTATAACTACTGTAATGTATAGGTATAAAATTTTAAAGCTTCAATACATTTTTAGAAGTTTATAGCTTTATATATTTAAAGTTTGGATGTTGATTGAAGTCTTTTTCTCTTTTTATAGTTGTACTCATATTATTTTCATAACTAGATAAGGCTTTAGAACAAGCACACTACAGTAGAATTAGCTTCTAAGCTTAGTTGTGCGGACTCTTCATTTTTGATGTCGCATCCATGTCTGATTCACCAAAAATACACTACTTTTGGTGAATCCGACATGCATCCGTTGACATTATTGAAGAGTCCGAGTAACATAGCTTCTAAGTGTTAAAGATATTACAAGAGCCAACGATGAGAAATAAAAACAAGGTAGCTTTTATTTTGTTGTTTTATGACTCTTAAAAACATTATTGCTAACACATCAAAGAAAACTTGCCATAATATCTTCTACAAAACAAACTTAAGTAAGTTTCAAGTTTTAACTACTATCTTGTGTAGCTTAAGATTATGCAGTGGTTAATATCATATCAAATACAAGATAAAATAAGAGCTTCATATTTGATATATATTTATAAGGATACCAAGAGATTTTCCTTTTTACCATTGTAACAATGTTTCAAGTAAGACAGAGAAGAAAACCCAAGCTAGAACTTTCTTTTTATCTTGTCATGTGAGTAGAGTAGCATTTGTTTCTTTAGTCTTTTAAATGATTTAGCCACGTTTTTTTAGTTGGATTGAAGTTGCTCACGTTTTGTAAATTTAAAGGATTAATAAAGCTCAAAATTATATTTAGATGATAAAGTCTACCCTCAAAGATACGGGAAAATTTTAACTCCAAACTCTTAGTTGGACAGTCAAAGCACACTTTGTTTTGCTAACTAGATACTATTCTTTGGTACTTAATAGACATTAGTTTGTTCTCCTCTGAAAAGTTATCTACTAGGTGAATTTAGTAGTTATTGATGCATAGGTTTGTTTGGACAAATATTTAGCTTTTGTGAGGAATATTTGAATGATTTTAAACTAATGTTTATTCATTACTATTTGCATTTTTTCTCTTGATTTGAAAATTTTAGAACTTGGGTGTAATTTTATCTTTAGCTGAATGTTTCTACCCAACCACATTATAGAATGCAAGCTTTAAGTGATGTGATAGTTGCAGTGTACTGTAAGTAGACTAAAATTATGTGGTTCCCTCTTTTTCTCTTTATATCAATACTTGCATACTTAATTAACTTTACTAAAATGATTTCATAATTATTTTCTTTGCAAGATGAATATGCATAAATCAACCTTATTGACGACTTGATTCATGTAATGCAAAGCTATTGAAAGAATGTTTTTTAGATTACTATTTGGATTAGAATGTCAAGACCTTGCTTATATTCTTTTATTGGTCTTGTACAATAAAACACATACGTTTAGGAGTATTTAGTTTTTTGAAGTTGTATATATTTAGTACATCATTACATGTGTTGTTCTTTGCAAATATATATAAATTTTAATTTATATATTGATCAGTTATATATGTTTTTAAAATATATATATTGTGTATATAGCAATTGATCACAAGTTGTTGCTAATTGTGTGCTTAAATTATATTATTTATGGCAATAAAAATTATTGTTGCTATAAAAGCTTGCATAAGAGATTATCAACTGTCCTTCATCCAATTTTTTACAACGACTAATGTTGTTAGCGAAAAATAATTTCTCGCAACATTAATTTTTGTTGCCAAAAACATTCATAACCCTCAACTATACGAATTTTTACTAACAAAATATAATTTAAGGCAACAAATTATTTTTGTTGCATTAAGTTAGTTTTGGCAACAAATTATTTTTGTTGCATTAAGTTAGTTTTGGCAACAATTTTTTCTGTTGTTGCATAAACTTTTCCATTGGCATTTATTGCAACAACATGCAACAACTTTTTCGTTGTTGCCAAAAGTACTTTTGGCAACAAAATTTGATATATGGCAACAACTTTATTTGTTGGGAAATGATTTTTTTCTTGTAGTTAAGAACCAAATAACACCCGCATTTTGTCCAAGTTTGGAATCATTCTTTACTAATTGATTGTAGTGTCGAGTCATTTGAATTCATTTAGACTAACCAACATGATTGGTTGTGTAGATGAGCTTAAATGAACAAACGAGCACTAAAATAGGCATTGAGAAGCATGAAAGGATCCAAGTAAACAACCAGCAAGAAAGGAGATACAAAAATGAAGAACAAGGCATGTTTGTATCCTCTCCGCATCGCGGAGAGGGATTTTATTGTTTATTTGTGAAATAGAGTTGAAGACAGAATAGTTTGTATTGTGCACGTGTCGCAGAGAAGAGAAGATTTCCAAGAACTGTATTTTTGATATACCTCCGCGTCGCGGGCTTCCATGCCAGATTTTGCCGATTTCAATTAAATATAAATAGACTTAGATTTTTATTTTAGAATTTTTTTTCTTTTTCTGGGTTTTGAGAACGACTTTGGGAGATTTTTCATCTCTTCTTAGGCTTCGTTCCTAAACTCTTCTATTTTTTAATCTCTTTATGTTATTTAAACATTGCATAATCGAGATTCTTGATATGAGTAGCTAATTTCCCTAGTTCTAGGATTGTGGCTACTGGATGATTGTATTTTATTGAAGTGTTATGAATTGAAGTTAATTGTCACATGAATCAATCTTATGTTCTTGTTTTCTTCATGCTTGATCACCACTGAAATAAAATCTTGTCGGAATTGAACTCAGGAGAGAGATAAGAGGATAGAATGTGGGGCATGAGGAGCATGATTTTCTCTTAAAAATTAGAGTTAATTTGTATCTAGGATAGGGATATACCTAGAGACCGTGCTTGGTTATTAGACAGGATGAAATTATAATGCTCGGTAATTGGTCCAACCTATCCACGCTCAATGATGTAGTTTGGATGCAATTTATCGTAAGCGATTAGAGGTCGGAAGACCATAATTATATAATTAACCTTGTGATCATTGATTCGATAGTTAAGTAATATCCATTTAACTAGATAATATTCATGAATCCTGAAGTAAGTTGCAGCCCTGGACTTTACCCAATCATTGTTCAAGCCCTTTTGAAATTGAATAGGATTAGTTAAGCTTTTAATTAGATTTTAGATTATAGATATATTCACATCATTGTTTTTGATAACACTTGTATCAAATTGAAAGTATTGGAAAGATCAAATTAATCTAATCTTGAGTCCTTGTGGGTATGATACCCGGCTTCTAAAAAGAGCCACTTTAATACTTGAATGACCATGTACACTTGCATGTGCGATTGGGCGCAACAAGTTTTTGGCGTCGCTGTCGGAGACTTAGAAATTAACTATTCTTCTAGGTTATGCTTTTTCTTTTTATTTATTTTGATACATATTTTTTTTCTACTAATTAATGCCTTCTTAGGATGAATGAGGATTATTCATGTGTGGTAAGACCTTGTCCTTATTGCAAAGGAGCCCACTTTTGGCAACAATGTCATTATATTTTCGAGGGATAATTGTTGGCACCATCTCTATCTTGTAAATTTTGTAATGGATTGTGGATCGATTGTACCATGTGTTGCTACCCTACTCCAAAACCCTCTCATGATGATGTTAATAATCTTTGTTCCTTTGATAGTATGGAATCTTTTAGGAAATTAATAGAGGAATATGAAGAGCATCGTAGGAGAGTCATATATGTGATCACACCCTATAGATAGAAAATTGAAGCACATTAAAGATGTTGATATGTTTTTCTTGCATACTCAGAACCTAAGCAATGAATTAAACGCAAAGGTTGTTGTATTTGACGCTCAACAATTCAATTATAAGTTTTGTGATGCTGAAAAAGCACTTAGAAGTCAAATTGAGGATCTAAAATGGGAGGAGATACAATGCAATCATAATTTTCTTGAAGATGCCATGTTTGAGAAAGAGTACCAAAGCAAGAATGTTGTAAATAATGCTGCTTTGGAGTTGAGGAAACTTGAATCTCATTCAAAATACTTTTCTATATCATCTGAACTAATGGATGTGTGTATAGATGAGGTGCAAGGCCCCTACATCCTAAAGTTTTTTAGTCCACGTTGAAAAAACGACATTCCTCACATAAGGGCCAAGAAGTGCAAGATGCAACGTATATTACTTGGTTCCTTTATCTTTATACCACCACCTCTAGAGAGGAGCAAAATCATAGATGCAAAGTTAGGGGTACAATTCATAAGTTCAAAATGGAAAGAAAAGTGGTGAACTTACTTGTGTCGTGCCATAAGGGTAAATTAGGCGCTTATTGGGAGGCAACCCAATTAGTAAGTGCTTTTTATTTTATTTTATTTTATTTTTATTAGTGTCACTTTTTTTTCTTGTGGTCTTGTTTTTGCAGATTAGGGGAAGTCTGAGTACCCAAAAGTTTGAAGTGAAGGAGCATGTTTGACTTAAGTGTGGGGTGCATTTGACCCTTGATGAAAATTAAGAGAACATGCTACTAGCTAGGCTTAAAGGCCTCGGGGAGTTTTTTGAACCCTTGTTTTAAATTGTATTTGATGTTTTGGGGACAAAGCATCTTTTTAAAGTGTGGGTTGGAGGAATAAATTCTTAGTTTTTACTATTTTATTGAGTCTTTTCTTTTATAGGATGGGTTCCTTCGTTTTTGTTTTTGGTTCTTTTCCTGAGGATAGTCCGTTTGAACCGAATGTCTTTAATTTTTTTAGGAATAAGTTTTCTTTTAATTTTTTTAGAGAAAAGAAAAGACCATTGAGTGGTGTGATACTTGCTATTTAGGTCCAATATTTGAGTAGTACTTTCTTGTGAATGCTTGATTGATAAAAAATTACAGACTCTTTGACACCTAAGCTCGTGGTTGTGACTTTGTATATAGCTTATTTTATTTTATAGTTTGTTGTGATCATGTCTCTTTTAGAAATGAAATTGATCCATCTTGATTGATACTTATGTCATGTGTGGTGAGAATTTGTTTATTTCATGTTTTGCATCTTAGTTTAGAACTTGTGTTGCATGTTATTGAAGTGAAATAAAAAGTGTTACTTTGTTTAGGAGATTATAATAGGCTTTATTTGATTTGTCTGATAAATTTTAGCCTTTTCAAATATTATATCACTAGTTAGCCCTTTCGAGCCTGTAGTCTTTTGTTGGCAACCATATTTTCCCATAAACTATTTTGTTGAATCCCTAGTTTTTGCACCTTGCTTCCTTAAACATTATAGCATAAACTTATTATAATTGTTAATTCTGAAGAAAAAGGGATAGTTGAGTGAAAAGGTAATCAATGATAGCTACAAAGTACTTAAAAAGCCCTCTTTCAAAGAATGTGACATGAAAAACAAATCCTTTGAAAAAAAGAGAAAAAAAATGATTGAAGCATTCTTGAGATGATGAGAATTACTTGTGAAGAGAGGGCTGAAAATAAAGAGAAGAAAATAATAGGTGATGAAGTCTAAAATTGCAAAGTGCTTAAGGAAGTGTAAGTCACTATTATATAGTTTTCCTACCCGTTCCCTAGCTTACATTATAATCTGTTGAAGTCCTATTTGATTATATTCAAGCATGCTTAATTAGTGGAGATGTACATAATGGGCAAGCCTATGGTTCTTTGTGCATACATGTGAATTTTATTTGTGAGTGTGACAGTTGTTCCTTGATGTTAATTCCTTAATTTATATTCAATCTTTTAAATTGACTGTGTGGACTATTTCTTTTTGTGAGGGCACGTGTTTCATGATAGATAGGTGATTTTATTAGCTTTCTTTGATGAGAATAGGTGAGCAAACTTAAATTTGATTAGTGCAAAGTCCTTCCTTCAGGGTAGGAGGTTAGAGGTTTGTTGTTTATTTGAAGGTCTTGCATAATGATTGGGAAGTGTACTTGATGTTTTGAAATTTGTACATGACCTAATTGTTTGTATTAACCAAAGTGATGGCATTCCTAGTATGATTTTTTGAGATGAGCTTTAATGTTTGCTCGATGACGAACAAAAGTTTAAGTGTGGGGTGTTGATGTGAGACCAAAAATATATTTGCTTATCATTATTTGTCTCACATTTAGTATTTTTATTTGCCCTTTTTAAGCATAAATTTTATGGACTGTGCTAAATGGTATATTTTATTTATAGGAATAAATTTGCATAAAGTTAAAAAAGATTATAATTAAAACAAATTAAATATGAAAGATTGAAGAAGGAAATCAAGTAGACACCTTAATGAATTAATTTTAATATATAATATATAAAGTACAGTAGATTCCAAATGCGAATCAGTTAAGGTCAATTGTGCCACGTGGCAGTTTCTGAAGGCAGTGGCCAGAGTTGAGGCGGTTGCACAGTTCTTTGGTCTCCTAATTTGTTTTAGATTAAGTTGTTTTATTTAGGATTTCTACCTCTATAAATAATCCAAAGAAATAATTATTAGGGGAGATCAATCATAGTGCATCAAATATAAAGTTGTCAATACTCTTTAGGGTTCTTTTCTTCTTCTTCTTTTCTTAGAAATTAGTAGCTAAAGACCCTTGTTCTGGGGTTGTGGCTATGGGTAATTGTTGAACATCGATTGTTTTGAAT
Organism: Solanum chiquidenum; assembly: GCA_029582725.1. Taxonomy (NCBI): domain Eukaryota; kingdom Viridiplantae; phylum Streptophyta; class Magnoliopsida; order Solanales; family Solanaceae; genus Solanum; species Solanum chiquidenum. The sequence continues at coordinate 8,619 of JAJOOS010024825.1, forward strand.
TACTGTTGGTTATCACTTTGAATTACTTTTGTATTCTTGTTTTAGTATTTCATGCTTGATCACCATAGAAATAAATCTCTTGTCTACTCTTAAACTTGGGAGACGCTAAGGTATATAGACCAGAGGATACATAAAGCTTGATCTTTCATTAAATTGAGTTGATTTGTGTTTAGGAGTGACGCCCGGATGAACACCTAACTTGGGTACAAAACAGGATGAAATATAAATGCTCGCCAATTAGGAGTGCCTATCCCCACTCAACGATGTAGCTAGACAACTAATTGTAGTAGGCGATTATAGGTCGGGAGACCATGATCATAAAATCAACCCTAGAAATAAGTAATTTGATAACTGTGGTTAATTCATGCATGAGATGTGATACATGAAACCCTATACATGTTGTAGCCCTAGAATTTTCCAAATCACTCTAAATAATTTTATTATTTCATTCATACATTCTTTCTTAACAAATAAAATTAAAAAAAAATTGGCACTGTTAAATAAATAATTAGACTAGTATAATTTAGTAAATAGTTAATTGGCAAGTTCTTTAGGTTCGATAATCCGGTTTTTATAAGAGCCACTATATTACTTGCGCGACCACGTAAACTTACGTGTGCAATTGAGAGCAACAAGTTTTTGGCAAAAATGTGTTGCTCCCAATCGTACACGCAAGTGTACGTGGTCGTTCAAGTATTAAAGTGGCTCTTTTGAAAAGCCAGGTATCGTACCCATAGGGACTCAAGATTAGATTAATTCGATCTTTCCAATACTTTCAACTAGAAACAAGTGTTATCAAGAACAATGAAGTGAATATTCCTATAATCCTAAATCTACTTAAAATCTTAACTAATGCGATTCAATTTCAAAAGGGTTTGAACAATGATTGGGTAAAGTCCAGGCTGCAACTTACTTCAGGATTCGTGCATATTATCTTGTTAAATGGATATTACTTAACTATCAAATCAATGATCACATGGTTAATTATATGATTATGGTGTCTCGACCTCTAATCGCCTACAATAAATGGCAGCCTAACTAATCGTTATACGGGGTTAGGCTGGACTAATTCCCGAGCATTACGATTTTGTCCTGTCTAATAACCAAGCACAATCTCTAGGTATATCCCTATCCTAGATATAAATTAACTCTAACTCTTAAAATAAAATCATGCTCCTCATGCCCCACGTTCTTTCCTCTTATCGATCTCCCGAGTTTAATTCAGACAAGATGTTTATTTCAGTGGTGATCAAGCACGAAATACGAAAACAAGAACATAAGATTGATTTACGTGTTAATTAACTTCAATCCATAAAAACTTCAATAAAATACAATCATCCAGTAGCCACAGCCCTAGAACTAGGGAAATTAGCTACCCATATCAAGAACCTCGATTATGCAATGTTTAAATAACATAAAGAGATAAAAAAAATAGAAGATTTTAGGAATGAACCCTAAGAACAGATGAAAAAGCTCCCAAAGTCGTCGTTCTTCCAAACCCAGAAAAAGAAAAAAATTATAAAATAAAAATCTAAGTCTATTTATATTAAATCGAAATTGACCAAATTTGGCAAGGAAGTCCGCGACGCGGAGGGGTCTCAAAAATCCAGTTCTTGGAAATTTTTTCTTCTCTGCGATGCGTGCACAATACAGACTGTTCTGGTCCAACTCTATTTCGCGAACAAATAATAAAATCCCTCTCCACGATGCGTTGAGGATACGGACATGCCTTGTTCTTCATTTTTCATTGGCGAAATGGTCTGATGGACCCTTATACTTGTATCATTTTGTATTATGAACCCTTCTGCTTATCCCTTTGTCATCTGGACCCTTAAACTCAATTAAAATGAGACTTTTAATCCCCTCCAACCATGTGTGTAGCTCACTCTCTTTTATTAACCAAAATTATTTAATAAAATGTAAAATAATAACATTTTTTTAATTTATTATTGGCATTTCTAATTCTCCCTATTTTCACTATTTCACCACCAAAAGAAAGCTATCGCCGGCGGCGTCGCCATTTTTGCCGGCGAAATCACATATACTTTCTCCCTCACCCGTCTTCATCTCCGCCGCACACCATCAATATTTTTCTTTCCTTCTCCAACCTCCACAGTAACAACAACCTAAACCACCTAACAACCAGATCTGGCTACCGCACAACCAGATCTGGCCAAACTTTTTGCAATCCAACTATTTTCACACCCCAAATTGCTTACAAATACAATTTCACACCAACCTCTGCTGTGAAACTCGTCGAAATCTACCCAAAATTCTCCTGAGATTTTCTTGGGTTATCGAAATGGGTTGAAAAAGACAAGTTTAAGGGATTAGAAGGAGACAATTGCTATGAAAGATTGAAGATGGGGACCTGCAAACTCCCCTTTGTTCCTCTCTGGCGTACCTGCAAACTCCCTCGCCGGCCTCCTCCTCCCATTCTGGCGGGAAAAAGGACCAACATCGCTCTCATTCTAGCGAAAAAGGGACCAGAGTCGCCTCTCTCCCTTTCACACCATTGTGAATCGCCGAGCACCGCCATGAAACCAACACGACTCTCTCCCTCCACTGATAATCGCCATAAAACCTGATGTCACCAAAGTGTCAATGCCAAGATCGGGATAAAAAAGATAACTATGGTGTGGAGAAAAATAAAGAGGTTTGGGCAGCGATGGGGAAGGGTTGGCTGAAAAAGTGGTGTGGGGAAGAAAATGGATTCTTTTCTTTTTTAATTTTTTTATTATATAATTTTAATAATTTAAATTTTAAAGTTTAAAATATCATGTTCACTCGCTTTAAATGAGTGTAGTCACACTCTCTCACCAACTCAGCTATTTTAATGCCACATAAGCATGGTCAATGGTCAGAGGGGTTTAATTTATTGTGTTTTATTTAGTTTAAGGGTTCAGTTGATAAAATGTTAAGTAGAAGGATCCACAATACAAATTAATACAAGTATAAGGGTTCACGAGACCCTTTTGCCTTTTTCATTCTCCTTTCTTGTCGTTTTTTTACTTGGATCCTTTTGTGCTTCCCAATGCCTGTTTAAGTGCTCGTTTCTTCATTTAACTTCACCTACACAACTAATCATGTTGGTTAGTCTAAATGAATTCAAATGACTCGACTCTACTATCAATTAGTAAAGAATGATTCCGAACTTGGCCAAAATGTGGGTGTTATTTGGTTCTTTGGAATACAAATATGCCCAAGATCACCACCCCACACTTAGAGCTTTGTTCGTACTCGAACAACTTACCACACTAGTCGTAGATCTAGACTCCCTAACACTTGTATTTGTGCATCCGCCACTTCCTTTCAAGGATCTTTTATCAGTTCAAGCATGTATGTTCTCATTTACAGGTGGCCTTGACCACTTTCATACATCATACATCTCAAGTACTGACTCGACAAATCTTTGCAACCAAAGCATTAAACTTCATGTTCACCATTAGATATCACTTATATTTCATACAACAAGTGCCCCTCACTCGAAGAAATAGTTTGCACACTCAACTCAATAGATTGAATATAATTTAGGGACTTTAACAACAGAGAACACTCTCACTTAAAAAGAACATCTCACATTTATTCACTGAGAACCATAAGCTTGCCCATTATGTACGTCTCCACTAATTAAGCATGTTTTTCAAAGAATCAAATAGGGATTTTCTAGGTTGTAATGTCGGCTAAAGGACGGGTAGAAATAAGTATATAGTAGTGAGTTACACTTACCTAAGAACTTTGCACTTTTAATACATCATCATCCTATCCTTCATTTATCAACCCTCTCTCAACATTTCTATCACACGTGATTTACATACTTCTCAAATTTCCCCTCATTTCTTTTATTCCAAGAACCAACTTTTTTTTATGATACTTTTATTCTCTTACTGAGGGTTTTTTCTATTACCTTGTGTCTATTTTGGGTTGCCTCTTCACTTTTCGTTTTACTAAGTCCACAAGAGTCTATGCTACAATGCTTAGGCAAGCAGGGTGCAAACATCTTAGAGAATCAATAAAGTGATGTTAGGTGAAAATGTGGCTGCTAATAAAAGGCTACAGGCTCGACAAGGCTACAAGTGATAGTATTTGAAAAGGCTAAGCTTTTTGAACATATTCAAGGAGGCCTATTATCATTTCCTACACAAAGCAACACTTCAATTTTGCTTCAATAACATGCCAGGCAAGTTCTAGACTCAGATGCACTACACGGACAATACAATGCCTCATCACTCATGGAACAAGTTCTAATAAAGTTGGATCAATCACAGGCAACTGATACGCTCAAATTACACCTCCCTAAAGAAGCATAAGCGATCGTTATCAAGTAAAGAACCCAACTTGTAGGTTGGGGTCGATCCCATGAGGAAAATGGTTTAGACTTTACTTTAACACACAATTATAGCCAATTAGTCAAAGTACTTCCAA
>JAJOOS010024826.1:0-16672 GCA_029582725.1 Solanum chiquidenum
AATTAATTGTTGTTTTCTTGGAAATACTTTGACTAATTGAATATAATCGTGGGTTAAAGTAAAGTCTAAACCATTTTCCTCGTGGGATCGACCCCAACCTACAAGTTGGGTTCTTTACTTGATAACGATCGCTTACACTTCTTCAGGGAGGTGTAATTTGAGCGTATCAAGTGCCAAGACCTTTTTCGAATGACTTCGAAAAGAGTGAAGTAAATAGAGTACCCCGATCGGAGATAATGGATAAGGGAACCCCATGCAACTTAACTATCTCTCTTATATACAACTTGGCGTAGTCTTCCACCGAAAAAGAAACCTTGACGGGGATAAAGTGGGCTGATTTTTTCATTCGATCTATAATGACCCTAATAGAATCATGTTGCCTTCGGGTGCGAGGCAAACCCATAATAAAATTCACATTCACATCCTGCCACTTCCAAGTGGGAATACTTATATCTTGGTACAAGCCTCCCGGCCTTTGATACTCAACCTTAACTTGTTGACATTCAGACATTTGGCCACAAATCCCATAATATCTTTCTTCATTCCGTTCCACCAATAGACTTCCTGTATATCACAATACATCTTGGTGGCTCCTGGATGAATAGAATATCGAGAACTATGGGCTTCTTCTAAAATTTGTTCCCTCAAACCATCAACATCCCGAACACATAACCGACCTTGGTACCTAAGCACCCCATATCCCCCTTGGGAGAAAGCCTCTACGGACTTTATGAGTATCGACTCTTTCATTTCTACCAAAATAGGATCAAGGTCTTGCTTTGCCTTCACATCTATCACAAAGGACGATTTGGACCCGTTATGAACCATGACACCACCCTTGGTTGAATCCACTAGTTGAACACCTAACCGGGCCAACCTATGAATATCACGGACCAATTCTTTCCTATCATCATCAGCATGAACCACACTACCCATAGACAACTGACTAAGATCATCTGATACCACATTGGCCTTGCCGAAGTGATAAAGAACACTCATGTCGTAATCCTTCAATAATTCTAACCACCTTTTTTGGCGAAGATTCAAGTCCTTTTGACTATACACATATTGTAAGCTCTTGTGATCGGTAAACACATCAACATGCACCCTATATAAATAATGCCTCCATATTTTTAAGGCAAACACAACCGCCGCTAACTCAAGGTCATGGGTAGGATAATTCTTCTCATGGTCTTTAAGTTGCCTTGAATCATAGGCAATCACCTTACAATTTTGCATAATCACACATCCCAACCCAATTCTACAGGTATCACAATACACCACAAAATCATCTGTAGCTTCCGGTAAGGTCAACACCGTAGCGAAAGTAAGTGTATCTTTCAACTCTTGGAAAATCTTCTCACAAGCTTCCAACCATACAAACTTAGCTTTCTTTTGAGTCAAGGTCGTCAAATAAGAGGCAATGGAAGAAAAACCCTCCACAAATCTCCTATAATATCCAGCCAAACCCAAGAAGCTTCAAATGTCTATCGGTGATAGAGATCTAGGCCAACTCTTGACCGCATCCGTCTTCTTAGGATCTACCTCAATACCCTTACTTGATAAAATATGACCAAGGCATACATACCTTAACCAAAACTCACACTTGCTAAACTTTGCAAAAATTTGATGGTTTTTAAGAACATGCAACACAATTCTCAAATGGTCCAGATGTTCATTCTCACTCCTTGAATAGTTCCAAATGTCATTGATAAAAACTATCACAAACATGTCGAGGTATTGTCAGAATACTCTATTCATTAAGTCCATGAACTCCGCCAAAGCATTAGTCAAACCAAAGGACATTACTAGAAACTCATAGTGACCATATCTTGTTCAGAAAGCCATCTTTGGAATATTGACCCCTCTCACCCTCAATTGGTGATAACCCGAACGAAGATAAATCTTAGAGAAATAACTAGCCGCTTGAAATTGGTCAAACAAGTCATCAATTTTTGGAAGGGAATACTTGTTCTTAATTGTCATTTTGTTCAATTGACGATAACTGGTGCACAGTCTAAGAGACCCATCCTTTTTTTTAACAAATAACACTACAGAACCCCATGAAGAGATACTCGGTTGAAGAAAACCCTTGTCTAATAGATTTTTCAATTATTCTTTCAACTCCTTTAACTCTGTCAGAGCCATTTTATAAGGAGGAATGGAGATAGGTTGCGTATCCAGAAGAAAGTCAATACCAAAATCCATTTCCCACTTCGGAGAAATACCGGGCAAATCATTAGGGAAAACTTTCAGGAACTCATTAACCACGGGAACCGACTCAAGAGAAGGGGTTTCAGAATCTACATTCATCACCCTAACAACATGGTAAAAGCAACCTTTCAAGATCATCTTTCTAGCTTGAAGGTAAGACACTATTTGACCTTTAAGCATAGAATTACCTCCTTTCCACTCTAAAATAGGCTCAATCAGAAATTGGAATTTAACCACGCAAAATCTACAATCAATAGAGGAATAACATGCATGCAACCAATCCATACCAAGAATCACATCAAAGTCTAACATGTCAAGCTCTACCAAGTCAACAAGAGTAACTCTATGGGATAAGGAAACATGACATCTTCTATAAACCCACTTAGCAACTACAGAATCACCAACAGGAGTAGAGATAGAAAAAGGTTCTAATAACTCTTCTAGAGGAACATCAAACCTCCTTGCCACAAAAGGTATCACAAAAGATAAAGTAGCACCGGGATCCAAAAGGCATAAACTTAAATAAGAAAGACTTTTAACATACCGGTCACTACAACCAAGGAGCTCTCTTGGTCACCTCGGGATTGGAGAGAGTAAAAGTGGTTTTGCTTTGGAGCATTGGAGTTTGAACCACTAGGAGGAGCTTGCTTGCCCTCTCTTCCTTGCACCTTAAGCATTGGACAATCTCTAATCTTATGACCAGTCTTTCCACAACCATAGCAACCATTCGTACCAACAAGACACTTACCCACATGATTTATTCTACACTTTGAACAAGTAGATCTAGCAACATAAAAACCACTACCATTACCTCCTTGAGGTTTAGAGTTGGAGGCCCAATCTTTGTTACCCCTTGGAGCACTGAAAGAGCCTTGGTTGGAAAACCTTTGCTTGAACCTTAGCCGACCTTGTCTAAAAGACGTGATATATTCATATCACCAATGATCATTGCCATACGAATTTCTTTTTCTACCAATTTAGACACTCCCATAACAAACTTATTCATCTTAGACCTAGAGTCCGCCACTATAGTTGGAGCATCCTTGGATAGTTGGGTGAACTTAAGAGCATACTCCTTCAAACTCATACTACCTTGTTGAAGGTTAATGAACTCTTGCATCTTAGCTTCCCTCAGCTCTAGGGGAAAGAATCTATGAAGGAATGCAGATTTAATGTACTCTTGCGTTACCTCTCTACTGGCTTGGGCCGTCACGGCTTGGGCTTGAGTTGTCATGGCTTGAGTAAAAACTTAAAAAGCTACCCTAAACTCTGGATGAGTAACATTCTCAACCAAAGGATCAACCGGAGCTTGAGGAGCTTGTGGAGGAGCTCCTTCATTCACATTGTCTTCCTCAACCCTTCAAGTAGTCATTTCATGTAGACCATTGAGAAAAGATTAAAAGAAAGACCTTATAGAGTTAAACTATGTCGCATGACTTAAGAGTAATCAAAGAAGTGGAATTTCCTAATTAACTTGTAGTCTCTTATTCATAAATGTGGCGCGCTTCACACCTATGAACAAGACTCTACTAGACATGGCTTATGAGACATAACATGATCCTATAATCATTATAAAACTTGTGCTATGATTACCAAGTTTGTCATGACCTAAGGGTACCCCCTAGATGAAACATGGCGTATAGAACCCCGAAGGACTCCATACAAGCTACATAGAATATCATAGCATAAGCCATAGAACAATAAGAGTACAAATGCATTTCAAGTCCAAGTCTAAAATTTTCATGAAAGACAAAAGTGGAAGTCTAGACTCTAAGTCTCAACATAGCCATCTATTACAATAGTTCAAATAAAAGGGGCACAACCCATACAACAGAGTCCGAAAGAGGAAATACTAGAAATGACACTATAAGTGAAATATCCATCCTTGAATCATGAGGACTCACCACAAGCTAGGAGAATAGTTGAATCCAAGCTTTAGCAAAATCATCACGGCCTTAAGAACCGGACCCTACACTTGAGAAAAGTATAGGAAAAGTAGGCGTTAGTATAAAATGCGCTAAGTATGATAGCCATGCATAAAACCTTGAAGACATGCAAAAAGGAACATTTTAGTTGAAAACATGCACTTTACCAAGTTTAAGGATCATCATGAAGATTAGTGTAAAAGCATAAGTCATAATTATAATCAACATATAGATCATCATAACATAATGGAAACATACCATAAGTACCCCCAAAACATACTTGTGCAATGCATGAATAGGACCCTATAAATCCCACCTATGCTAAGTAGAGCTTCTTGAGTAATCATAGTTCATAATTCATATTCTTGTTCATATTGTTGGTGTGGGAAATAAGCCTTAATCGATATGAGACCATGTGTGCTAAACATGGAATCTAGTGATTCCCACACCAAAAAGGGTTTGTCTACATGCCTAAGGTAGAACAAGTAACTTTAGCTTAGGTGGATACACTAGCTAATAACCGATGAGGGCAGATAGTTTATGGAATAAGGAGATTCCTACTATAAACCCGAACTCAACTAAGGTAAAAGGCTTCCATTTCATGAGACATACTTTGGGAACCCGGACTAAACTAAGGTATAAGGAACCCATTTGGAAAGCCGGACTCAACTAGTGTAAAAGCTTCCATCTCATATACAATATCCACTCGGTGCTAAGCATTAATTCCCACGGAATTCATATTAAGTCTTGACTTAAGTTCATATTCATTTAAGAATGTCTTGACATTCAATCGAACATAATCCATAAGATAGATCATATATTCAATAGGTGAGAATAGGCTTTCAACTTTAGAATCATCATACTATGAGAAAACCATTCATATCATATCATATTCATACATAGGTGTGTAAATGAGAATAACCTTTCAACAACTCACAACAAGATCATAATCATAATCACTTTACTCTCAAAGTGTTCATAAAGTATATACATAAATCTCATAATCATAGTTAATTCGCATACCTTGCCCTTCAAGGATCATAGGTCGTATTCAATCAATACATCTAGAATTTACTACATTATATATGGATATAATCATAATTCAAGTAGTTATATTACTACATGCATAATTCTATAATATTCTACTTGCATCAATCAATACCCACACTTTGAGATCCAAATTAGGAAAATAGGGGAATTCATGGATTCTTATGGAATTCAACATAAAACCATACAAAATCATCAATTTATTTATAATAAAACATAAGTCCCTTTATCCAATGCCTGGGTAAATTCTTTTAACCCTAGTCAGTAGACTGGCCTTTCCTTGGCAATTAGATCCGTGAGTTCAATCAAATCGGATGTTTCAGTCATTAAAAATGAATTTGAAAGGAATCTATGAGATTGAAGTCAAACCCTAAATTTTGGGATTTTTAGCTTTGAGATTGGGTGTTTTGAAGCGGCTCCATGGATGAAGAGCTACCATACTTTAGCATGAAATCCAATGAATTTAAGTAGAAAAACTTGCTCCTTGAACCGTAGCCCCAACTTCCTTCTTCTTCCTTGCAGTTCTAGAGAGAGGATTTTTGGTGTAGAGTTGGTTTTGTTTTGGGATTTAGAAATAATGAGGAAGATGACTTAATTTAGGGGTATAATATACCTATATAGTTAGTCTAATTTAGAGTAAAATGACGTCACTTAGTATTAATTAAAACCGAAAAACCACAAAGTTCCTCTAACTAATTCCCCAAAACCGTCTACAGGTGGCCACCCACGACCCCTCACAGACGGACCGTGGTTGGACCCCGCCCATGCTGGTGAAGCATGGGTTGGGTTCTGGGGCTTGATTTTTATGGCCTAATCTACGGCCCGTCAGCCATGGATGTGGGTGGACCCAAGGGGCGTGAGTCCCCATCGTGGGTCACTATTTTAGGCAGCCATCTTAGGGTCCTCCTCAAGGACTGATGGTTGGTCCTTTGGGAGTTGTACTATATCGTTCTAACTGGAAACCCTTCATTTTAAGTACCAAGAGTTATTCAAGACTCTAACCCTCACATCAAGCTCTAGTTTAGCTTACTAATTTTCGGGGTGTTACATGCACCAAGGTGGTATTCGATAATTCAACAAACGTGAAAGGCTGACTCAATTATGTTCACAAACTAAGGTTCAAACACTTGAAGCGTAGGGAATCAAAAGGAAAGGTAAGGAAAGAATGTTGATTAACCGAACAAGTTTGGCGAGCTTGACTAATGTCGTCTAGTCAGTCACGTAGAAATTTTTTGACCAAATTTGGGGTAAGTATAAATAGCCCAAAGGAGAGAGAAACCATATAAAATTTTGAGATAGAGTTTTTGAGAGAAAATACAGCTTAGAGTTTTTAGAGTTTTATAGAACACTTTACCTTTGAATAACACTTTTCTAGCTTTAGGGGTTTTACAACTTGGATTATTCTTCAACACCCAACACCATATTTGCACCCTCTAGATCTTGGCATTTAGATGAGACTGAAAGGTGTTTCTATCCATAGATGCTTTGAGATCGAAAGATGATTACCGTCAACGACAATGCCTTAGACTATTCATGAATGTTCATCACTATAGAGAAACACAATTACCCCTATGCAACATTGATTTCCAATTCCTGCACCCCTAGATTGCTTTTTAAATCTTGATTTCTTTGATATTTTAGTTTAATTACGATAATTGATAACTAAATCATTACATTAAATTGGTGGAATCATCCACCCAATTGTTCCTACTAGTCAAAATATGTGAATTTAAAGTCCAAATCTCTATATAGGAATTCTCCGCAATATACCATTGATGAGTCCAAGATATGGACTCATTTAGAGCTTTATTTTGATAGATTTAGTGTCCTCAAATGCTTATTTTATGCCAATACTTGATGTAAAATCCTTGATTTCCAGGTATTTGGATTGAGGAACAAAGCAAGGACAATAATTTGCAAAAAAGAATGAAGTGAGATGAAAGAAGGAAGTAAAGAGAGCCTAGTGATCGCCAAGTCCATTTGGCGAGTCGCCGAATGGCCATTACCTCGCCTAAATTTCCAGTGTGCCAAGCCCTGAAGGAGAAAATCAAGTTGGCAAAAGAAAGGAGCACTCGATGGATCGCCGAGTGGTTCCAAGATGCAATGTTAGATCACCCAAATTTACAGACCTTGAGGATGCTAAAGGCCAAAGCAAGAAGGCTATAAAATGGGTCAAAGGGCGGATCACCGAGCTGATCGTCGAGCCCAACTAACTGCGCCGAATTGTCCTTCAAAGCATATTTTTGGTGAATATAAATACGTTTTTGAACATTAGGTTTAGTATCAGATCTTTTGAGTATCAACTTTTGATTTTTAAATATTGAGAACTCTGAATTTTGGAGACAAGTTTCCCTTAGCTTTGAAGAATTGAAGTTTTCCATTTTTGAGAAATGAGAAGTGGGTCTTTGAGAATCTTAAATTTGGGCCTTTGTAAGGGCGAAATTAATATTACTCAGTTGATGAAAACACAATTTGGTAACAATTTTTATCTTTTTATGATGTCTAGCTAAAACCCCAATTCTTGTGGTGTGATTATGTGATTATGGGCTGATTTAGCTTGTGGGTATTGCTAATTGTTAGTTTAAATATTGTTTAGAAGTGATTTCAATAAGTAATTATGGTTCAATTTAAAGAATTGTAGTTGCAAATGCAGTTCTACCTTCGTGTTTTTGGCTTGCTTTAGAGAGAGGTTTTAAAACCAAGATTACTAAATTGATGGTCTGTGGGTATTGGGTTGTCATGGGTTCAACTCAAGAGAGTGAATCCTATAACCTTTTCCACACATTCAGCTCGAGAGACTGAATGGACTAAAGCGTAGGTTGTTCTTATTTGCATCCTTGTTGGTGTTCGAGGGAAACCAACTTGATTCGATGTAAATTGTTCGAGAGAAAATTTATCCCCTCTAAAGTCTATTATTCACTAATTTACAGCTATTTACTAACAGTTTCAATTACCCATTTGTCTACCTTAGCCTATAATCCAATCACATCCCAAGAACCGGTCTCATTATTGTCATTCTTGTGTTATTTGTTGTTGTTGCGGTTGATACTTAAAACCAAAACCCCCTTGTTTGACATTCGTGTCACCCCCTGATTTATATTATGTTTTTAATTGTAAATGTCTATTCCTATGATTAACTTGACCTTATTCGTACTTTCCTATTGAATCTTAAACTACCACTCCCTGTGGGATTCGACCCCAACTTATTTAGTTGGGTTATATACTGACTAACAATCGTTGATGCTTAGAACTGGATTAAGTGTCCTTGAAACGTTAAAATGGCACCGCTGCCGGGGAGTGGAGTTTGTTAAGATTCTTTAGTTCAATAGAATTTTGGTCTCGTTAATGATAGTTGAATCTACTTACTCTCAGCTGTGGTTTTCATGCTGCTTGTTTAGCAGAATAAAGAAGCATGTCTTGTAGCAACAATGACCAATTGGACCACTCTCCTTGTAGAATGATGATTCTTAAGGATAATAGCCTAAGTTTCAAGCAAATTGAGAGTAAGTCAATCCATGGGTTGTGACTGAGATATAAGTCACTATTGCTGCAATGCCCAACTCATGGAATCTTAAATAACATGCTACTGGACTGATTCTATAGAGGTCTTGGTCTGGAGAACAAAGGAGTGGCTGACCAAATTTCTCCAGGTGGTCTCACACGACTACCCTATGCAATAGATGCCCAGCTCCTTGATCATATGGCCAAGACCAACAAAGAGACTGAGAAGGACCAGATTTTGGCCACACTGCTGACTCAGCTAGATCTCGTGGCCAAAAAGTTTATGGAATTGGAAGTACTGGACAAAAAAAAAGATCGGTACATTCCCCCTCATGAGTGGATAAAGTTCAAGGAGCACAAGGGTAGACAAATAAAAGAGACACTCTCACTCATTCTCGACATAGTCGAAGAACACGACAAAGTGTTGAATGAAATAAAAGAGTACCTCTCACTACTGAATCAGATGAACACTTCCCATTCCATATCTATTCAGCTGCTGGAGACCCAAATGGGTCCTTTTTTGTCTAGTCTCTACCCCACAAATCAAGATTGAGTGGGGAATTATGTCGTGCCATGACGTTAACTATGGTGCTTCTTAGGAGGCAACCCAAGTTTTACTTCTTTTTTTTGTTTTAGAAATAATCGTGTGTTGATTTTGCAGGTTGAAGTGTAAGATGTGTTTGGAAAGTGCAGATTGGCGAGCTAAATGTCCAGTCAGTGACTCGCCGAAGAGGTCGGTGAGCCCGACTTGGACCGCTATTGGACTCCCAGTTTAACTGGAGGTCCTGTAAAACTTGGCGAGGTAAGTATCAACTCGGTGTGTCGCTGAGTGGGTCGGCGAGCAAGACTAGGGTCGCCGAGCAAGACTAGGGTCGCCGAATGGCGAGAACTGGACGGTTTTAAAAGCCGAAAGTTAAAAAATTCAAAATCTTTCATATTCCGTCACTCTTCAACTTTCCAAACTCACACCCGAAATAGTTTTTCCTATATTTTTGTGTTTTTATCGCATATTAGTCATTGATTGTGTGTTCGGAGTTGAATTCTTTGCCGCCTAGCTTTACATTTTATATTCGGCATAAAAGGTTGGTTTTTGAATCCCTAACTTATATTTAGCGATGTTTGCTCATTGACAATTGTTCTTATCTTAGTGATGTGAGCTGGGACTCTCTAATCGTAATTGTATGCTACAATGCCTGTTTTAATTTGAATATCGTGCCTATAATGCCTTTATTGTTAATTACCCAAATATCTTGTGCCTTAATATTGATTAAAATTGTTGGGTTGTGCTAAAATGTTGTTAGGTCTAGTTGAGGGAAGTCTAAGTAACCCGCATTTGTGCCAAATGATGTAATTTGCCCAATGATGGAGCGGTTGACGTCATTCTTAAGGGCAAAAATCATCAAATGGCCAAATATGGCAAATTGGGAGAAGTTTGAGTATCCTGGGGGCATGGGTGTAATGGATCTATGTTTAATTAAAGGAGTGCATATTTTGATTTTGTTTTCGAGGGCTGTGGGATTGAATTTTGGAAGTTGGGTTGAAAGTAGGCACACTAAGTCATTTGGCAAGCTGGGTCGAGCTCTCCGAACCACTAACTGATTCGCCGAATCCCCCTAGATCACCTTTAATTTCAAGCAACATTTGAGTTTGGGCTCTATAACTTTCAATGAGAAGCCTGAGTTCACCGAGTGCACTCGATGACTCGTCGATTATCTTTCTTGATAGCCCTTTCTGCGCCCCTAACCCCTAAAATGCATTGTAACTTTTTGCAGGCTAGTTCTTGCTCGCCGAATACTATCGGCGATTCATTAAAAGGCCCGTCCCATCGCCGACATACCAGTTTTCTGGGATATTTTGAAGGCAATCCTTTCGGCGAGCCCAATCTCGCTTGCCAAAATGATTTGGTGACTCACCGACTAGTTCGGCAAGTCTGTCTGCAACTATTTTTTAGCAATTTTGCTGGACCTATTTCTAACCCTTTTTAATGTTTTTGCAGACATGGCTAGAACCAATATTGATATGCTGCCCCGTAAGAAAGCACGGGGCATTGTGATAAATGAAGGGGGAGCCAATCCTCCCAAAAAGGGTAATAGAGAGAAGCCTATGAATGAGGTTCCGGAGTAGAACTCCGACAGTGAAGGCTCCCAAACTGTGTTCTTCGAATCAGATGATGACCAGCCACTGCAGTCTAGGACAACTGAGATTCATGTTAGATCTCGCCCTAACTCAGCTAGAGCCCCAGCAGACACAGTGCCAGCTCTAGTACTTTATGTGGCACCAGTGGTTCCTCCTCCCGGACTAATTAATAGATTAAAAGTCGATGGGTTGCAGACTATTCTTGAGGAGAAGCTACTTTCTACAGAGGGGCTTGAGGGTAGATACTCCAGGGTGAGGGAGACACTCCAGTGTCGTCGCTTTGAGTAGTTTACCAGGCCCCATGGCCCCTATATTCCTACATGTGTCCAGGAGTTTTACTCGGAGTATGGTGACCTGGTTCCTAAGAGAAAAAAGAAGTCCAGGACCTTCAGACCAGTAGGGTCCATTATGGTACGGGGGACAGTAGTGCAATGTAGCTGTGATCATATCAACGCGCTATTTGACAGAGGGTCAGACTTTGATTACCTTAACCTGGCTACCACTACAGCATCATTGGATGAGCTCAAGGGCTGGCTGGCTCCCCTCATCTCTGATACCACTCCGAGGTGGATTGAGGCAGGAGTCCCGATCAAGAAGAAGGACTTGAGTGTAGCTGCCCGATATCGGTTTGGATTCATTAGTAGCTCCATTAGACCATCCCATAATGAGTCCATTCTCCGCCATCCTAAGACGGCCTGCCTCGGGTCGATTATGTCTAATAAGACCATTGACATGGGGTTTATCATAAAGCAGGAGATGTCCATGAGGGCCAAGAAGAGCCAGACCTCCATACCATTCCTGGGGCTGATCACAGAGTTGTGCCGGCGTGTTGGAGTTCCTCATGACGATATGAGAGATTTTGAGGTCACCCCTACATCCTCCACTGATATTCGGCGTATAGAGGTCGAGTACACTCGGGAGGAGGTAGATAAGAGGAGAGCAGCTCTGGTGGACACATCCCTAGAGATTGACATAGAGACAATTCTTGCAAAGGCATTTTTGCCTATTCCGGCCTCCGAGACTTCAGGTACATCTTCTCCCACTTCTTCCTCCGAGGCTCTCAACAATTCTTCCTCCTCCCATCCTGCTAGGATTACTTAGGCTATGATCCTAAAGATGGGGCACCTGGGCCATTCGGCTGATGTGAGGGCTACCCGACTAGAGGCATCAGTTCCATGATGATGGAGAGTGTAATCAGCTTTGCATTGACCCCCCCTCCAGACTTCTATTGATGATTTGACTGCGAAGGTTGTGACTTGTGAGCGTAGACTTCTGAGGTGACGGCTTTGAAAGCCGAGGTTGCAGATTTGAGGAAGGATGTAGACTATCTCAAGTCTACAGAATTCACCTCACTATTGGAGGCAGCTAATGATGTTGATGCCCCAATGACTTCTAAGATTCCTAAGGACACTACTTGAGACATATATCGGGATGATATGGCAGTTGATGAGTCAGAGGTAGAGACCAACGAATAGTAGTTAGATGTGGGGGATGCTGAGGTTTATGATGATCTTGCTGATCTTGAGGATGCGATGTTTGAGACTGCGCACTAGACTTCTTTGAGAGACACTACCATGGGTGGGTCTAGTGGAGCTAGTACTTCTAAGGTGACTCCGGGCACTGATTCCCAAGTTTAGAGTGTTGCATCGGGGCTTGCTGCCCCGACAAATGGAGAGACTGTGTAGACAGGATCCCTCTTTACCTCCCTCTATGTCTTCTTTTATTGATTTTTAGATGTTTTTATTGCATTTGAGGACAAATTGCTTTTTGTTTGTTGTGGGGTGAGGTATTACAATACCTACCTTTTGTGATTATTGTTTTGTTTGTACATTGGGTTTTGTGCTATATATTCTGCTTTGGCCCTGTTTTTGTGGATGTTTGAGCTTGTGGCTACTTGTGTTAATTGTAAATTATTTTTGTACCCTTCCAAATAATTTTGCCACCATTTTTTATAGTGTTTGAATGTGGCTACTCTTGTGAAAAATTAAGTATTGGTTATGATCAATACCGATGACTTAAATAGTGCTCTTAATCGAACAAATATGAATGTGTGTCTACGATGAGGTCAAATGAAGTTGCATAGACAATATGTGAACTCTTTGCATCCCATTGTGACTAGCCGATTGTCAAATTGAGTGTTTTGTGATGAATATTGCACACTAGCAAAGGTGTGGAGTCTTATTTGACATTGGTGTCAATTCCTTATGTGATGAGCTTATCGTGAACCATGTGTGATAACACATAGAATTTGCCCCGTTGGTCCGGTTGACCAAGTGATGTGAGCTTTTGAAATGATCTTAGGCAACAATTTTAAAGAGTGAAACAATTTGACATATTACCTCTTTTGTGGCCTACCTTGTGAGTGTGTGATCTTTGCTTGAACACCCTTTGAGCCTTATCCTTTTCTTGGAAGAAACTTGATGAAATTGTGACCCTTCTTTATCCCTTCACCCATAATCTTCATGAGATGTGGTTTGTTTGAATAGCCGACTTAGGCCAAAAGCCTAAGTTGGGGTTGTAGTGAAAAGAGAAGGTAAATCAAAAAATGTGAAGGAATTCCCCTCTACCCATGGTTTTGAAAAAGATGGAATCCCTCCATACAAAAAAAAGAATAGAAAATAAGAAGGAAAAAGGAAAAAAATGAAAAAGTTTTGAAATAAAGTTGCAAAAGAAATGGGGTGTCTAAAGTTTCATGGAAAATGAATAATGCAGTGAATTTTGAACATGAATAAGAATGAAGAAGAAAAGGAAACGAAGTGGTGTTCACAACACATTTCATGGGGATAGCATCCACTGAGCCTAAATGACCATACCTTTACACTCAGTCCCTTACAAGCCTTGAAAAGACCTTTTTGATCTTGAGTGAGTTGAAACGAAGGTTGATTGAAAAATAAGGGTAAGCCTATGGGTGAAATCATGCATGTGTTCATCTTTGTGAGTGTTAGAGTTGTTGTTATTTCGGAGATATAAATTGTTGATCCATTGTGTCTGAATGTGGAATCATCGTTGTGTGAGGGCATTTGAATACCTTTGTTGAGCTTGAACTTGCATTTGAAGCAAATATTGTGAACTTGAGAATCTTTGATAATAGTGAGTCACAACTTGAATCTTTGAGTGCACAATTGATCCTTGCATGAGTAAATTGAGTCTTGTTGTGTGCACTTATGATTGAGTCTTGTGTAGCACTGTTCGAGGCATCCTTTTTGAACTGTTGGATTTGAGTTTGACTTGAGGACAAGCAAAAGTATAAGTTTGGGGTGTTAATGAGTCCAAGATTTGGACTCATTTAGGACTTTATTTGGATAGATTTAGTGTCCTCAAATGTTTATTTTGTGCCATTAACTGATGTAAAATCCTTGATTTCCAGGAATTTGGATTGAGGAAAAAAGCAAGGACACTAATTTGCGAAAAGGAACGAAGCGAGCTGAAAGAAGAAAGAAAAGAGAGCCTGGTGATCGCCAAGTCCATCTGGTGAGTCACCGAATAGCCATTACCTCGCCTAAAGTTCCAGTGTGCCAAGCCCTGAAGGAGAAAATCAAGTTGGCAAGAGAAAGGAGCAGTCGACGGATCGCTGAGTGGTTCTGCGATGCTTTGTTAGATCGCCCAAAGTTACAGACCTTAAGGATGCTGAAGGCCAAAGCAAGAAGGCGATGAAATGGGTAAAAGGGTGGATCGGCGAGCTCGACTTACTGCGCCGAATGGTCCTTCGCAGCATATTTTTGGCCACTATAAATACGTTTTTGAACATTAAGTTTACTATTAGATCTTTTGAGTATCAACTTTTGATTTTTAAATATTGAGAACTCTGAGTTTTGGAGAAAAGTTTCCCTTAGCTTTGAAGAACTGAAGATTTCCATTTTTGAGCAATTGGAAGTGGGACTTTGAGATTCTTCAATTTGGACCTTTGTAGAGACGAAATTAATCTTATCTAGTTGATGGAAACCCTATTTGGTAACGATTTTTATCTTTTTATGATGTCTAGCTAAAACCCCAATTCTTGGGGTGTGATTATGTGATTATGGGTTGATTTAGCTTGTGGGTATTGCTAATTGTTAGTTTAAATGTTGTTTAGAACTGATTTCAATCAATAATTCTGGTTCAATTTAAAGAATTGTAGTTGCAAATGAAGTTCTACCTTTGTGTTTTTGGCTTGCTCGAGAGAGAGGTTTTAAGACCAAGATTACTAAATTGATGGTATGTGTCTATTGGGTTGTCATGGGTTCAGCTCGAGAGAGTGAATCCTAAACCCTTTTCCACACATTCAGCTCGAGAGAGTAAATGAACTAAAGCGTAAGTTGTTCTTATTTGCATGATTGTTGGTGTTTGAGAGAAACCAACTTGATTCGGGGTAAATAATTTGAGAGAAAATTTATCCCCTCTAAAGTCTAGCCTTTTCACTAATTTATAGCTATTTACTAACAGTTTCAATTACCCATTTGTCTACCTTAGCCTATAATCCAATCACATCCTAAGAACCCGTCTCATTATTGTAATTCTCATGTTATTTGTTGTTATTGTAGCTGATAGTTAAAACCAAAACCCCTTGTTTGACATTCGTGTCACCCCTAATTTACATTATGTTTTTAATTGTAAATGTCTATTCCTATGATTAACTTGAGCATATTCGTACTTTCCTAATGAATCTTAAACACGTACCACTCCTTGTGGGATTCGACCCCAACTCATTTAGTTGGGTTATTGTAGCGACCCTTTCAAAACGATACCACTACTTAAACAAGAAATGTAATTAAGTACTTGCGACATTCAAAACCGATTAATGAGGGCATACTGATTTTAATCTAGTAGAAGGATTAGATTCATAATGAACTCCAATAAAAAAAAATTAAGCAAATAACCGACCAGATCTTCATGCATATATTAACCTCATACTCGAGGGTGAAATAACAAGAATATTACAAGCTTCCGAGTACTGAAATCAGCCGGCTCATGCTTCACACAACTTTCAAGACATATAGCAAACTAGTATATTACAAGGCTTGGGTTTACACACCCCAAAAAGATAAAAATGTATAACCATACTTATATTACAACCCATGGTGATATGACCAAGTCAGCCCCCAAAATCTCCTGTAAATATACAACACAAAGATCATGTACAAGTCCCAAGGTTATAAAAAATATATATGCCTATATGCAAATGTGATCTTCCTTAAGGCTTTCAAAATCTCCATCACCAATGGCCAGCTTCAAGCATCATCGCGAATAGCCCCTACGATAGAAACAACTTTCGCTAAGCATATAGCTTAGTGGTGTAAAAATTGTAGGTTTGGAGCCCTCAAATTCGATAAGTTATCATTCTCAAGTCAAGGGCAGCACGATCGAAACAAAATCAGTAAACAATATACAAGAAGTATCAAGTTCAATATATAAAGGTCTAAATGTCAAGAATGCTCATAGCACAACTTTTCAAGAGATTCAATAACAAGGCTCACCCAATATATACGTCATGTCGTCACACTAAGCACGAGAAGGTATCAAGAAGAATCAACGCCCTACATCAAGAAGGGTCAAAACCCAATAATCAAGAGAACCAAGAACCATATTAAAAATGGCTTCCTAGTTCGTACTTAAAATGGACAGCTTCCATTCTTAAGACGAGCTAAAAATCCAGAGTCAAGATGGCAAATGATCCGAACCAAGAGGCATGCCAAGAGTGACGAAGTCACAACCACAAGAAGGACAAGGTCCCAACAAGAGTGCTAAGTGATCAAACAATCCGTACAAGTGGGCGAGTTACACAAGCATCTTTAATGTATTAAAGAATACCAACACGACAATGCAAAGTGACAAGGGGTAACCAAGGTACCAAGATAAACTTTCAGATATAC
>JAJOOS010024827.1:0-22068 GCA_029582725.1 Solanum chiquidenum
TCTTGTAAATCAAATTAACAATGAACTGAATGAATGTGCGCCGTAATTTGATGTCAATCACTAGTAATGAATTTGTATTAAAAATAGTGGCACCCCAACCTTCAAATTCTGGATCCGCCTCTGATATTGAAGCTTATTGGAGCTAGGCTCTCCTTGTAATTGAAAACCCAACAGCCAGAAATGCCAAGGTCCAACTGAAATCCAGCTCTGAAGTTTCTGTGATCTGGAAAACCATCTTATCGTAATCCCAGATGTTGCGAAGCCTCTGGAAAACCATCTTATCGTTATCCCAGATGTTATGAAGCCAATGAAGACCTATACGAGGTTGAACAGTAAGAACTTTGGATCAATTTCCCTCTTGTTTCCGTACCCACACATCATATATGGATGTCATTGGTTTGCCAGGGTCACCAGTTAATATAGCAAGTTAATCTCCACGCAATGTAAGCGCCCCCCAATATGTACTTGGAATATCTGGGACTTGCATATCCCCAAACTGTTCGCTGCCCATGTCAAATGAGTTAATCCTGTACATATTCTCATCTACGCCCATACAAAGACAAAAATAAACCCCATTGAGATAAGTGGAGTCAAGGGGTACAGAATAGGGAGAACTAGAAGAGAATCCAGGAGTTAGGTTCTTCCATGAATTGTTGCGTGAGGAATAGACACGAGGGTAAACGCCCTGTTCCGGTTCATCCCAGAATACTCGAACCCATACAACCTTATAATCTTGAGTCAACAGGTCAAACCCCAATCCGAATTGATGAATATAGTCAAAGAAAAAGTACTCAATTGGAAAAGGCGCAGGATTCCACAAATCCAAGCGGACATCGTCTCCATAAAGCTTCTTCTAATGGTGCCCAGCACTCCTTGAACACTCTATGACGAAGCCACGACAATTTTCAACACGTGGGACTTCGAATCACCCAAAACCGAGCTAAAATGAGTGAGATATGACCAAAACAAGGATGCCAAAAACAACAGCTCGAAAAAGTGTACAACAGTCAGGTTTATCGCGAAATTTACCTTGAATTACGTGCACCCAACAACTTCCAAACACTCTACAGCGAAGCCATTAAAAATACGAAGTTCTTTTATGAAACTAGAACTTTTGATGAGAGGATACCTCAGGCAACCTCAATAGAATATCAACTACTACATCTTCTGGTAAAGGATGAAAATCATCCATACTGGTGGAAATATAAGTAGAATGAGACAAGTTACAAACATATTGAAAGAGAACAGATCTCGACAAATAAAAAAAACGACATTCTCTCTGTAGTCCATGTCCCCAGATAAGAAGCGAGCAGCTTCAACACCAGGGAGATCAATTTGGTTATTTCATTGTAATTCTCTCTTGTTCTCAAGTTTCTTTCAATTATCTCCACCCCGAATAGGCATTGACCAGATTTATTTAATAAGAAAGAGCACCCTATGATGTCTTCCTCCATAATGGACTTGGCAATCAAACTGTCCTTGGGGGTAAAACCAGGACAAGATAGTCATCACTGCCTGTGCTCTTAGACTGACATGTCGATTCCCTGAAAATGAGCTCGATATGAATTTCTTATTGTTTTCTGCTTCTTCACTCAGTTCAAGTAACCATGGAAGATACACAGCAGCAAATGTCAATAGTTTTCCATTTTGGATATTAATCAAATTTGAATACTTGATATATTCTTATAATATTTCAAATTTGACTCTTTACATATTTTCTTAAAGCTAATTTTAATAAAATAATACACATTTAGCCAACAATTCAGCAAGTAGTCAAATGTGAGCAAAAACACTATGAAACAAATAAAATTTATGTTCTTATCAATGACCAAAGTATAAATAGGACATGATGAATGAGTAGAAGCCAATAACCCAATAGTAATAGGTTCATCCAGCTAGTTATCAAATTAGTATTATTACTCAGAAAATGAAAGATCAGAGGGGGGGGGGGGAATTGGTTTTCAATTCTTGACATCATTCGTCCACCTAATAGTTGCACTACTTCATTTGCTCGATCAGTATTATCCTGGTCTTGAGACTCATTTCCTTTTGTCATTAGAGCTAGGCTCTCCTGATAATTGAAAACACAACAGCCAATAAGCCTCAGGTGAATTCCAAGATCTGTAATTTGACTTGTTGTAGGGTCATATAGCACCAGCTGTGAAGTTTCTGTCGGTTCAAAAACAATCTTATCATTCTCCCATATATTTTTTAGGCAAATGAGCAACATCTATACGAGTTTGAACAGTAAACACTTTGGACCAACTTCCCTCTTGTTTCATTTCATATATGGATGTCATACACTTATCACTAACTAACATTGCAAGCGAGTCGCCACGCGATGTAAGCCTCACCCATTTTTTACCTGGAATATCTGGGCCTTGCATCTCCCTAAACTGTTCGCTGCCCATGGCAAATGACTGAATTTTGCATATATTATTATTGAGGCTCCTACAAATCCAATAGTAAACCCCGTTGAGATATATGACGGAATAGGGAAAACCTGAGGTAAAACTGGAAGGGAATTGTAGCTTCTTCCATGAGTTATCGCATGAGGAATAGACACAGACAGACATATGAAGGTAATAGCCCTGTCCCTGTCCCCGAACATCACAGAATACTTGAATCTTAACAACCTTATAATCCTGAGTCAACTGGTCAAATCCCAATTCGAATTCATGAGCATAGTCACATAAGAAGTGCTCAGTCGCAAAAGGTGCAGGAGGTAGAGGCTGGAACTCTCTGGTGGCAGGATTCCACAAACTCAAGCGGACACCGTATCCACAAAAAATTTCCTGCAGTAGGAATAAGCCATTAACTGGGCCAGCAACACAGTTGAAATTATCGATCCTTGGAAGATGAAGAAGAATTTTTTGTTCAGGGGTCACACCCGGAACTATTTTTTCAGGGAGCAAGGAAACTACAGCAGACTTTACGAGGATGTGCTCTTCCTCTTCTAATATCAAGTTGCAAATGAGGAGACGGACACGATTGTTCTTGTGATGAAAATGCTTCTCTATGAAACTCTCACTTTTGATGAGAGCATACCAGTGCTTGCACACACATTTGAAACGCAAGAGTGGTTCCACTGACAACATCAATAAAATATCAACCACAAATCTTCTGATAAAGGACAATAACAATCCATACTGGTGGTCCTTTTCTCCCCAATCTTTTACCTGGAAATCTACGCAGATCTCTCGTTTACAATTAATAGAATGACACAACTTACAAACATATTTCAAAGAGAACAGATCTACAAAACATGTACTAATAGAACAAAAGTGCAACAAAGAAATCAAGCAGCAATGTTACCATGTGATCAAACTTCGCCAATACTATCAAATTAGGACTCACACCCAAAACCTAGCTCATATGGAGGAAGGTTGCTCAAGCAGGATCTCGTCCTGGTCCAATGTAGGATCATTCTCATCAATAAACACACACATGTATGGTATACATTTGTCGACTATTTTTTTTAGGATGAGCAGCTATTTATGTTAATTTCCACAGGAAAATGAAAACATGGGAATTCATAGTAAATAACTAGTCATTTTGTTTTCTAGTATTTTCATTAGCCCATCAATGGTTTTGTTTTTGTTCTACAGCTCAACAACTTAACATATGCAACCATTTTGCAGACATAGTCATAAGGGTAAACTCCCTGTACCGGTTCATCTCAGAATACTCGAATCAATCTCTGAAGGCGCAGAGGCCGGTTTTAGGGATGGCAATCCTTCTGTTAATGTCAATTTCCATAGAAAAGCATAGAGATAAAAATTCATACAAGACTAGTAAAGAACTGGTAATGCTTCTCTAGACTTTTCATTAGCCAATCAATGATTTCCTTTTTGCTTTCCTCTACATCTCAGATTAGCATATACAACAATTTTGCAGGTAATCTACGGACCATAAAGCAGTAAATGGCTGTCTGGTTAGTCGGTGAGTTATTTATGTATTAAAATCAGCACATCAAGTACGGTATTTGACTACTGGTTTAAATGTATAAGTTGAGAAGAAAACATATGTATTATTTATGCAAGGCAGAAGATGGAATAACCAAAACTCGGCTTAACTAATTAATGTATTCACTCTAATCAACAACCAAACAACCCCTTTCGATTAACAACACTTGGAAATTTAGCAAGTTTAAGTTGGCACTTCTTGCAAGTATTTCTAAAAGTTGGAATCTAGAAGACGCAAGAATGATCAAAATTGGGCAGGATAAAATTTAGAAGCAAAACCTTACATCACCAAATTCAAAGAAGAAAAGTATTATAGAAAGAAATTGAAATCTAACCTTACAAAGGTGATGAAGAATGCATAAACGAGATGGATGGTATCTCCTTCCTTCTTTGTTACTATACTTTTTGCCACTCCAGGGTGTTTGGATTAGGTTATTTTAGGGAGAGTTTTGGCTTCAAGTTTTTTTTATTAAATTGGTGTGATTATGTGAAAGATAAAAAGTGTTTTTTTTTTCCGGATCACATATTTAAGCCCCGACTAAATTCAAATTGCATACTGCAAGGCACATTCAGGGGTGGTGCTTCACAACATGATTTTTTTCATAGCCCAGGTTTTAACGGATTGACTTTTGGGTTTTTGACTTATAAATTAACAGTAAAATAAATTAGAAATTATAACTTATGGTTATTGAATTAAAACTAAGTGTTTATAAGCAATTTTTATATTTATTCAAACACTTAAAATAAGTCAATCCAAATATGTTCTTAAGTACTTATTTTTATGCCATAAAAATATAAAATAAGCTAAAAGTCAAAAGTTGATATTCTCAACTTATGACTTTCCTTTTATCCATCCCATGCTGCTTTTGAACCGCCTACTTCTATTCGCCAAGCCCACCCCGCAGCAAGAACTTCATTTTCTTACCTATGATGATAGATCTATCGTTGATTGGCTTAGTGTGAAGTATCATCTTAGCTTATAAGATATTTTTAACGTTTTAAATATCTTTCTATATTAATTATATTCAAGAACAGATCAAATGAAATAAATCTATATAAAAAAACCTGAAAGTAAATAAAGGAATGTAAAGACTTGAGGGAAGTATATGGCAATTTTCTTGCCATGAAAAGTATGATTGAAAAGGCATGATTTTGAAGGAATTTTTAGGGGGTGAGATCAAAAGCACTACCATTTGTACACAAGAGTGTAAAAACTAGTCATTCAACGACCTTTCTTGTTCCTATTACAACAAAAGTTGGTAGAAAAAACCAAGAACCCAATTATTTAAGTTCACCGTCCGGTAGGAGGACCTCTAACAGTAAACAGAGATTTGCGATCAGTTGGTATGATATCGAAGAAGTGTTCAATTTGGTCGACAACATTATCCTGAGTTTCATCTCCACTCTTTATTAGAGCTAGGCTCTCCTTGTAATTGAAAACACAACAGCCAATACGGTCCAAATCAATTCCAAGATCTGCAACTTCACTTGTTGTAGGGTCATATAGCACCAGCTGAGAAGTTCGTCTGATTTTGAAAATAATCTTATCGTTCTCCCAGATGTCATAAGGACGATGAGGATCTATAGGAGGTTGAACTGTAAGAACTTTCGACCAACTTCCCTTTTGTTTCATTTCATATATGAATGTCATAGACCTATAACCAGCCAACATTGCAAGCGAGTCGCCACGCAATGTAAGCTTCTTCCAGTATTCATTTGGAATAACTGGGAGTTGCATCTCCCCAAACTGTTCGCTGCCCATGTCAAATGAGTGAATCCTGTACATCTCATTTACACGCAATGAACGCCAGTAATAAACCCCATTGAGATAAGTGGCGTCAAAGGAAAAACTTGAGGTATAACTGGAAGGGAATTTCAGGTCCTTCCATGAGTTGTCGCATGAGGAATAGACACAGACAGAGACATGAGGGTCATCGTCCTGTCCCTTATAATCTCGAATCCATAAAACCTTATAATCTTGAGTCAACATGTCAAATCCCAACCCAAATTGATGATAATGGTCTGAGAAAAAGTGCTCAATCTCAAAAGGCGCATGAGGCAGAGGACGGAACTCTCTGGTGGCAGGATTCCACAAACCCAAGCGCACACCGTCATAATAAAAATTTTCCTGCAGTAAGAATAAGCCATCAACTGGGCCAGCAACACAACTGAAACTAGCGACCCTCGGAAGGTGAAGGAGAACTTTTTGTTCAGGGATCACATCCGGAACTATTTTTTTAGGGAGCAAGGAGAATTCAACAGACTTAACGAAAAAGTGTTCTGCCATTGCTACTTTAAAGTCGCAAACGAGGAGACGGGCACAATTGTTCTTCTGATGAAAATGCTTCTCTTTGAAACTCGCACTTTTGATGAGAGAAAACCAGTGCTTGCACACACATTTGAAATGCAAGAGTGATTCCACTGGCAATCTTGATAGAATATCAACCATAATATCTCCGGGTAAAGGACAATGACCATCCATACCGGTGGCCGTTTGCTCCCCAATCTTTTACCTGGAAATATAAGCAGATCTTTCGATTGGAATAAACATAATGACACAACTTACAAACATATTGACGAGAACAGAACTAGAATACATGCATTAATAGAACAAAAGTGTAAGAAAGAAATCAAGCAGCAGTTTTACCATGTTATCAAACTTAGCAAAAAAGAGTAAATTACACATTTGGCCACTCAACCAAAAATGTGTAACATCCACTAGCCAATACTGTCAAATTAGGACTCACACCCTAAAACTAGCTAATAGGGAGGAGGATTGCCCAAACCTTATAAGGAGTTCAACAATCTAGTCTCGGTCCAATGTGGGATCATTTTCATCAGCAAATACACATATATCACATGTACAGTATACATCTGCCGACTTGTTTTTTGGGATGGGCAGCTATTTATGTTATTTCCGTAGGAAAATAGAACGATGGGAATTCTTAATAAAGAACTAGTTATCTATTGTTTTCATCAATCAATGATTTTCTTTTTTATCCTCCATCTCAATTTAGCATATACAACCAGTTTGCAGGTAATTTAAGAAGCATGAAACAATACATAACACACCCTTTTCAATTAACATCAATCCACAACACTTGGAAACAGAACATGTACTTAGCATTGCCTGCAAATATTTCTAACTATTGAAAATTGAAAGATGCTAAGAATGGTCAAAACAGGGGTGGATCAAATTTAATCAAGAGCAAAATCATAACCATTAATGTATAAATACATCTATGTTGGTCGGACTATTCAAAAATATTGCATGGTACATTTCAATCCTCCAAAAGTAATAATGCATTTTTGGAGGATCTGACATGAGTGCGGCAACATTTTTCGGAGATTCCGAATATATTGTACAACTCTAACCTGCAAAACCCTAATTTAAGAGTAAAATCCTACATCACTAATGGTACAAATTCATAACAAAAGAAAAATAGAGGAGAATTTAGAAAGAAAATGAAAGCTAACCTTATAAGGTTGATGAAGAAGAGCCGGTGCGATTGTGAGAAGGAAAAGCTAACCTTTTATAAGATGATATCATCTCATTTTTGCGCTTTTCCTTCTCACAATCACACCGGCTCTTCTTCATCAACCTTATAAGGTTAGCTTTCATTTTCTTTCTAAATACTCCTCTCTTTTTCTTTTGTTTTGAATTTGTACTATTAGTTATGTAGGATTTTACTCTTTAATTAGGGTTTTGCAAGTTGGAGTTGTACAATATATTCGGAATCTCCGAAAAATGTTGCCGCACTTATGTCAGATCCTCCAAAAATGCATTATTACTTTTGGAGGATCTGAAATGTACCATGTAATATTTTTGAATAGTCCGACCAGCATAGATGTATTTATGCATTAATGGTTTTTTGCTCTTGATTAAATTAGATTCACCCCTGCTTTGACCATTCTTAGCATCTTTCAATGTTGCCGACCAATATATACATTTTTATATAAAAGTATTACATTTTCTTCAATTTCACCTTAGTTTTTTTATTAATTACATAATTCATTAAAATTGTCCAGTCGATTTTGGTCAAAGTATCCAAAATAGATTGACCAAATCAAACAGAGATCCAACACCCACACCCATGTCATGGTCCAGCACTAAAAGTGAAGAGTCCAAACAATTTAGCGTTGAACTACAACTAAAAATTCTAGAATATATATGTGGATGTTAAAAAGTAAAGATAAGTTAGGAGGAGACTAAAAGTGCATTACTACTTAAAATTTGAAGGAGTATTCGTGCACCATATAAAAGGAAATGGATGATTTTGAGTCTAAAACC
This sequence comes from Solanum chiquidenum, assembly GCA_029582725.1. Classification (NCBI taxonomy): domain Eukaryota; kingdom Viridiplantae; phylum Streptophyta; class Magnoliopsida; order Solanales; family Solanaceae; genus Solanum; species Solanum chiquidenum. Next base: position 8,257 of record JAJOOS010024827.1, read on the forward strand.
AAAAATAAATTGGACTGAAATGAGTTGGACTGATCAATAATCAGCCAAATTAAGAGGAGATTAGTAAAGAAGAAGTCATGTGGTTTTCTAGAGCAATTTTGCATGTAATTTAAATACCCTTTTTCAACTATAATATTAATCGACAAACCCTTGGAAATGGAACAATTTATAAATGCAAAAGATGGAAAGAAATAAAAAGAATTAGCATAAACAGAAACAATGGCAGCAAAACCCTATATCCCCAAAGAGGACAAATTCAGATTCAAATTATAAAAAAATAAAAAATCAGAGATCAAACCTTATAAGCTGATGAAGAAGAAGTGGCGCAAATTACGACAAGGAAAAAAATGGAAAAAGAAATATTGGATTGATTGAGTGGTGTTGTAGAAATAGCTCAACAGTTGACTACTTACTCACACTTCTTTTGTCATTTTATTTTTATACAACTCCTCTTAATTCCTTTTATCTAGGGTTTTAATTACCTTTGGGCTCACCAAGGCCCTCTTAAAGAGGTTTTGGGCTTGAGTCTTCTTAGCTATAAAATCGTGGGAAAATTATATAAATAAGTCATAAAATTTAAAATAATTACAAGTTACTATCCAAATTCAAAGTAATTCTTGAAATACACATTCTCTCATAAATAATTACAGTACATACCTCCATTCATTAAGGATGATAATTTTTACTTAGGTGATACTAAATCGGTATCATATACTGTATTGGTATCATTAAAGTTGATAATTTTTTTTAACTGATACTAAATCAATATATATATGTTGTATTTGTATCATTAAGGTTTCTTGTTCAGAAATTACTCTCTTATAGTATCATTGACTAATGAGTAATTTCTTAACAACAAACCTTAATGATACCAATACAGTGTATATATACTGATTTAGTATCAATTCAGCGAAATTATCAGTCTTAATGATAACAAAAATAATATATATGATATTGATTTAGTATTAGTTAAGCGAAATTAGTAAATGATGTATGTAGTGTAATTATTTAGTGGGATATGAATGTAAAGGGGTATATGTTTGTAATTATTTTACTTTTATGGGGTATTTGCTTATTTTCCCGTAAAATCATCTCTTGTAGGGAGCGCTTTAACCATAATGTGAAATTCTTCTGCGTGAATCCTAATTCAATATTAATTTTATATAATATTTTGTTAGTAAAATATTATATTATTAACAAATATGGTTTCTCTCTACGGTATGTTCCTGCATGAGAAAGAGTGTGTGATATATATATATAAACATGAACTCCTAACTGGAATGTTAAATTACTATAATATTCCTAACTTAGATTGTGACTTTTTCAATGAGTTGTGACTTTTCTAATAAGTTGTGACTTTTCTCAAATGGTTGTGATTTTTCGATGAGTTGTGACTTTTTCAATAAGTTGTGACTTTTCGAAAGGGTTGTGACTTCTCGGAAAGGTCATGACTTTCAAATAAGACACAAAATACACTTGTTCATACTACCCTTTGTTGACTATAAATAGAGGGGTTTCCTCTCATTTTCAACAACACTATTTTTAATCTTCTACTCTTCTTCTTCTTGCATCTTAAATTTTTTTGTGTGATTTATTATCGTTGAGTGAGTTCGACGTTTAGCATAATATGAGGTACCACTATTCTGATGAAGTAAATTATTCTATCCTAATAGGATATATTTCTTAACCTCGAATACTTGAGAAATAATTCTGATGATATAATAATTATTTTTTTGCTTAGTATATATATTAGTATGTAATGTTCTAATATATGAAGTTAACATGATGTAGTCTGAATTCATTTATTTTTCTTAACAATTTCTCTTGTGGTGTAGATATATGTTTCTGAATATATTTTTTCAAAATTATTAAACTTCTCAAGAGTTAGAGAATTATCACGATTTGTTTTTTTGATGCTCAAGACAAAAAAATGACTTATTTATCAATGCTACTTATGTGATTTTGATTGTCAGGAAGTTTGATTAAAAATAGTTATTACAATGGAAACATTGCCCTTTAGTTTTATTTAGTTTTAGTTATGAGTAATTATAGCAAATTTTATTCACTCTTTTGTATTTTTTAGTTATAATATTATGAATTCTCATAGTTATTACATTAATTAATTCTATATTTCATCTTTTCGTATATTAACTTTTGACCAATAATTTTTCATATTATTATAGCCCCTATACAGTGGTGTCGCCACAACCATCCCAAGGTTCCCAATTGAACACCCTTCGTCGAAAAATTACATTGTATATTTATGTCAAATTTTATATTTAGAGGATATATATTTAAAGTTAGACACCCTTGACAAAAACTTTGTCTTTGATGCAGTGGAAATGGGTGTCCATTTGATTGAAGGAGTTTCGGGTTTGAACCCCAAATAACACAATATTTTGTTTTATTTTGACAGCCACACACCATTATTCTTGGACACCCTTAATAAAATTTCTGGCTTCGCCACTGCTCCTATATATGTGATAACACAGTGTTGTTAGTTTTCCTTGGATGAATCATGTATGGTTGAATAAAGTAAAAATTGTTTACAAGTATATGAACTATATCTTTGTTGGGTGTAAGATAAACAGGTGATTATAATATATGAATTCACAGATAAAATATATTCTTTAATTTTAATTTTATGTTATGTTTTGGTAAAAAAAAAGGAAACCTTCCTCAGTTAACTATGAACAGTCATATAACTATCTGTGATTTATGTACACAGACAATCGAGAAGTCAAATATGAGAGCCAACAAAAAGAACGTCATTTATCATGTTATAACTTATAAAATAAAAATTCATATATAGAAATAGTTGTAAAAACTAAAATGTAGTTGTCTCCACATGTTCATATGATATCTAAACAAATTAAATGGAATACACGTGCAAAACATATCTGGTTAGATGACAAGAAAAACATACAACAAATATCATCTTTAAGATAATATTAGTGAGATACGACTAATTACATGATTGAACCTCATCAAATTGTATATAGTGATGTTGTTTCTCATTTTTGTTGTACTTTCTTTATATTGCTTTACATTTCTTGTTGGTTGTTGATTATGCCCAATATATCTATTTCTTAAAAGTTTTTACGTGAAAACCTGCATGTGATTTTTATATCCGTCATGTGAAATAAATTAAATATAACAATAAAGGATTAAGTTAGTCAATAACATAGGCTCGAAACTATGACTAGAACATTGAGTGCATGACATGCACATCTTACTCCTTATTTTCCTTATTCGTGGCTGTTTTTTTTTCATACTAACTTCACTGGTACATTATCCCTTGTTAAGGAAAATTATGTAAATAGAATAGTAGATGGCCTGATCCACTTAAGAGTGAGTGCTAGTTCATTGATTGATACAACTAATTCACATTAAATGCTGATTATATTTATGAATCAACTATACATGTTGATGCTGAATCAATCCCTTAAGTGCATTATTTTCATAGGTTCTAACATTGGTAACAAAATCTAGCTTCCTCGCTTGAATTGACATATTTCTATACTTTCCTCATTTTATCTATCACGGAGGCCACTCCCACCTTATCCCGTATATCCTCATTTTTAATCTTTATCGCTTCGAGTATGTCCGCACATCCACCTCAATATCCGCATCACTGCAACAATATGCATCTTTTGGACACGGGAGTTCTTGACCGGTCAACTCCCATTTCCATACAACAATTTACATACATACATATATCAATGGAAAAATCATCAACAAAATTTCCAAATCCTCTTTCGTTAAACAAGGGCTAAAATTAGCAAAGAGATAGAATATAAAGAAGTAACAACAAAAAAATTGTTTGTTTGTTCATAAGTTTATCAGAAAGGAGGACATACAATCTCTTAGGACAACTACTATTATTCATAAACAGCCCACCACCATCACTGTTGCTACCACAATTATTCCGGTAACAACCAACAGGGCCGGATGTTCACTGTAAGACATTGAAGAAGTGGTCGATTTGTCGGACTGCATTATCATTTCCACTCTTTATTGGAACTAGACTCTCCTTGTAATTGAAAATCCAACAGCAACTCATGAACACGTCCAGCTGAAATTCAAGATCTACAACTTGTCTTGTTGTAGGGTCGTATAGCACTAGCTGTGAAGTTTCTGCGATTCCGTAAATCATCTTATCATCCTACCAGACGCCTTTAGGCAAATGAGCAGGTATGAAAGGTTGAATGGTAATAACTTTGCTTCATTCAGGGTTATTGCAACAGTTGATTATGTTCAAAATTCAACGAAATTTGAGGTATCACATAAGAAAATGCTCTGCTATGAAACTTGGACTTGTGATCAGAGTATACCAATGCTTACACACACGTTTGAAACGCAAAAGCGATTCCACTGGCAACCTCAACAGAACATCCACTAATAAATCTTCTGTTATATGACGTCTACGTCCAACCATAATGTTGGATGCTTGCTTCCCAGTTTGTCTCCTGGAAATATAAGCAAATCTTTAGTATATAAGATACAAAATAAGGCAACATACAAACTTATTGAAAGATAATATATCAAGAAAAGATGAATTGACACACTACAAAGTGCGACTCGAAAATAAAACAAGCAACACTATTATCAATTTGTGATCTCGAATTTTGATTTATCACATTTCTAATACCAACATTATTAAATATGATTCTATATCATATATTTATCTCATTCTATATTTATCCCCGTCGTGGCCTTAGATTCATTGGCTTGAATTTAAACATTTATGTAGCTCAAAACATATAAATCTCCGCTGCACTATACCCTTGGATGCTTTGACTACATCTATGACCAGTAAATACAAGATTGATTGGGTATTTGGTTTGATTTTTGAGTTTGTCATATATACATATGAGAGCACTTTGTTACTACACGATATATCTTATGAATAATATAGGAAATGTTTATGAAGAATTATTTTTTCAAAGTTCTAGTTCAATGACTTTGATTAATCGAAATATATACTTATATGTGTTTGTATATACATTTATTGCTGGTATCTCAGCACATGTATCATACCTCAAATCCTAAAATTTATGTGATGAAGAATTTGACCTTTAGATCCGCAACCGTTTCAAGTCCAAGCAATTTTCTTGTGTTAGAATCTAAAAGCTGATTCTCATTTCTAAAATCGTAAGTTAATAAAAGAAAGAAAAAATATAGATTTCCATCTTCAATCACTAGTAATGAATTTGTATTAGAAATAGTGGCACCCCAACCTTCACATCCTGGATCCGCCTCTGATATTGAAGGCTATTGGAGCTAGGCTCTCCTTGAAATTGAAAACCCAACAGCCAGAAATGCAAGATCTGTAACTTGTCTTGTTGTAGGGTCATGTAGCACCAGCTGTGAAGTTTCTGTGATATGGAAAACCATTTTATCGTTATCCCAGATGTTGTGAAGCCAATGAAGACCTATACGAGGTTGAACAGTAAGAACTTTGGACCAATTTCCCTCTTGTTTCAGTACCCACACATCATATATGGATGGCATTGGTTTGCCAGGGTCACTGGTTAATATAGCAAGTGAATTTCCATGCAATGTAAGCGCCCCCCCAATATGCACTTGGAATATCTGTGACTTGCATCTCCCCAAACTGTTCGCTGCGCATGTCAAATGAGCGAATCTTGTACATCTGATCATCTAAGCCCCTAGAAAGCCAAAAATAAGTGGAGTCAAGGGGTACAGATAAGGGAGAACTAGAAGAGAATTCAGGAGTTAGCTAGGTTCTTCCATGAATTGTTGCTTGAGGAATAGACACGAGGGTAAACTCCCTGTACCAGTTCAGCCCAGAATACTCGAACCAATAAAACCTTATAATCTTGAGTCAACGGGGTCAAACCCCAATCCGAATTGATGATCATAATCAATTGGAAAAGGCACAGGAGGCAGATGCCTGAACTCTCTGGTGGCAGGATTCCACAAATCCAAGCGGACATTGCCTCCATTAAACTTCTTCTGCACTAAGAATAAGCCATCAACTGGGCCAGCGACACACTTGAAATCAGAGTCCCTCGGAAGCTGAAGGAGAGTCTTTGGTTCAGGGGTTAGACCTGGAACAATTTCTTCAGGGAGCAAGGAGAATACAGTAGACGGGCACGATTGTTCTTGTGATGAAAATGTTCTTGTATGAAAGTCGCACTTTTGATGAGAGGTTACCAATGCTTGCACACACATTTGAAACGCAAAAGTGATTCCACTGGCAACCTCAATAGAGTATCAACTACGGAACTCTCTGGTAGCAGGATTCCACAAACCCAAGCGCACACAGTAATAATAAAAATTTTCCTGCAGTAAGAATAAGCCATCAACACAACTGAAATTAGCGACCCTTGGAAGGTAAAGGAGAACTTTTTGTTTAGGGATCACACCCGGAACTATTTTTTTAGGGAGCAAGGAGAATTCAACAGACTTTACGAAAAAGTGTTGTGCCATTGCTACTTTAAAGGAGGAGACGGGTACAATTGTTCTTCTGATGAATATGCTTCTCTTTGAAACTCGCACTTTTGATGAGAGAAAATCCGTGCTTGCACACACATTTGAAATGCAAACTGGCAATCTTGATAGAATATCAACCACAATATCTCCGGGAAAGGACAATGACCATCCATACTGGTGGCCGTTTGCTCCCCAATCTTTTACATGGAAATATAAGCAGATCGATTTCTTGATTGGAATAAACAGAATGACACAACTTACAAACATATTGATGTGAACAGATCTAGAAAACATGCATTAATAGAACAAAAGTATAAGAAAGAAATCAAGCAGTAGTTTTACCATTAGAAAAAAAAGAGTAAATTACACATTTAGCCAATAATTCAGCAAGTAGTCAAATGTATGAAACAAATAAACTTTATGTTCTTATCAATGACCAAAGTATAAATAGGACATGATGAATGAGTAGAAGCCAATAACCCAATAGTAAAAGGTTCATCCAGCTAATATATTAGCACTATTACTCAGAAAATGAAAGATCAGAGGGGGGAAATTGGTTTTCAATTCTTGACATCATTCGTCCACCTAATAGTTGTACTACTTCATTTGCTCGATCAGTATTATCCTGGTCTTGAGACTCATTTCCTTTTGTAATTAGAGCTAGGCTCTCCTGATAATTGAAAACACAACAGCCAATAAGCCTCAGCTGAATTCCAAGATCTGTAACTTGACTTGTTGTAGGGTCATACAGCACAAGCTGTGAAGTTTCTGTCAGTTCAAAAACAATCATATCATTCTCCCATATATTTTTAGGCAAATGAGCAGCATCTATACGAGGTTGAACGGTAAACACTTTGGACCAACTTCCCTCTTGTTTGTTTTCATATATGGATGTCATACACTCATCACTTACTAACATTGCAAGCGAGTCGCCAGGCGATGTAAGCCTCCCCTAGTGTTTACCTGGAATATCTGGGCCTTGCATCTCACCAAACTGTTCGCTGCCCATGGCAAATAACTGAATCTTGCATATATTATTATCGAGGCTCCTACAACTCCAATAATAAACCCCGTTGAGATATGTGACGAAATAGGGCAAACCTGAGGTAAAATTGGAAGGGAATTGTAGGTTCTTCCATGAGTTATCGCATGAGGAATAGACACAGACAGACATATGAAGGTAATAGCCCTGTCCCTGTCCCCGATCATCAAAGAATACTCGAATTTCAGGGAGCAAGGAGACTACAGCAGATTTGAAGAGGGTGTGTTCTTCCTCTTCTAATTTCAAGTTGCGAATGAGGAGACCGACACGATTGTTCTTGTGATGAAAATGCTTCTCTATGAAACTCTCACTTTTGATGAGAGCATACCAGTGCTTGCACACACATTTGAAACGCAGGAGTGGTTCCACTGGCAACATCAATAAAATATCAACCACAATAACAATCCATACTGGTGGTCCTTTGCTCCCCAATTTTTTACGTGGAAATATACTGTCAAATAGAATAAATAGAATGACACAACTTACAAACATATTTCAAAGAGAAGAGATCTAGAAAACATGCATTAATAGAACAAAAGTGCAACAAAGAATTTTTTTATGTTAATTTCCATAGGAAAGTGAAAACATGGGAATTCATACTAAAGAACTAGTCATTTGGTTTTCTAGTATTTTCATTAGCCCATCAATGGTTTTGTTTTTGTTCTACAGTTCAATAACTTAGCATATGCAACCATTTTGCATACATAGGCATAAGAGGTAAATGTTAGAATATGCACAACGTAAGCATTATTCAGAATCACAAACATACATAATAGCATAATTATGTAAACTGAATAAATTGTAAAATTCTAACCTTTTGTAGCTTTCATACAACTCGTTCAGGGACTGAGACTCCAGAATTGCAGCCTTCTACTAATTCCTGACTAACTATCTCAATCAAGTCTTGTGTGGGCAAGAAAATTTTCAGAAAAAACCACCCTATTTATACTTTTGAGCAGAAGGGAAGGTTTGAAAGATGAAATGTTTCTAGTCATAATTAATAGTCATTAAATACCTTTAAGTGTATTTAGACACCGTTAAGTGTATTCAACAACCATGATCAATAGTCATCAACAACCATTAAATACCATTAAGTGTATTTTGACACCGTTAAGGATATCCAACAGTCATGATCAATAGTTTTCAACAACCATAAAATACCATTAAGTGTATTTAGATAGTCATTAAACACCAAGGGTATTCAACAGTCATTAAACATCATCAATAGCTATTAATAACTATTAAACATTATTATTTGCTTCTTTCATCTTCTAAGGAAACAAAGAAACCCAGTATCCTTTTTCTTCTTTTAAGGAAATAGTTTTTTTCTCTTTTAAACTAATAAGAGTCAAAAACGAATTATTCCTAAACTAAAAAGACATACTAACAATCCTATTCTTTTCCGAACTCAATCAATTAATCAGACATAGCATGGACCGCAAATTTATTAGCAGAGACTTCTAATTATAATATTTAATTCGTAAATGCATGAATTAACCATATCATAATAAATCACAGATTGTACCACCAAAAATCTATAACTGCACTCCTCTATTTAATTTCAAATTTTTTTACCGCTATAACTTATTTGACTCCCATGTTAGAATTCGACACCAATCAATTAAATCAAACTTCTAAAAAATTGAATCCATTGATTAATTTAATTATTTATCTTTATGCTTAAATTAATTCACGTGACGTATATACATATATAATCCACCTACAGGGTTTTCACGTGACTACTTATAAACAACCATAAAGGGGTGTCTTCTTTCTCATATCCGAGATATGGATCTATCAACTAATTATTATTTCACGAATGTAATTTGTTATTATCCAATCCATTATGAATATCATATCAAGATTAAGAGTATAAGCTCATATAATGGACTAGAGATATTATTTATTGAAATTCAGAACCTAAACACATATCTCAATTTGATCCGTTCAATACATACAAAATATACTAACACAAGAAGTTGAAATTTTACCATTCGCATAATTAAGATTGAATTATATTTAATCTTGTGTTACAATCATCAAGATGTTTGCCCAACTTCATCTTTAATTGTGAACATTTAATTTATAACTTATAAGAACCGACAATTTTAATCTTCCGCGTATGAGTTAAACAACTCCATACCCAAAAATCGTCTACTATATAAGTAATGGACACACATATAAACACAATGATCTATTCAAACAAAGACTTTATTGTAATAAATAACATAAAATGTAAAGTCTTTACAAGAGATTAAAATCAATACTATAACTCAACCATATGGTTAATAGTATATCCAACAATAAACTCCCTGTACCAGTGCATCTCAGAATACTTTAATCAATCTCAGAAGGCGCAGAGGCCGGTTTTAAGGATGTCACTCCCTCTGTTAATTTCAATTTCCATAGAAAAGCGAACAAATAGAAATTCATACAAGACTAGAAAAGAACTGGCAATGCTTCTCTAGATTTTTCATTAGCCAATCAATGATTTCCTTTTTGCTTTCCTCTACATCTCAGCTTAGCATATACAACTATTTTGCAGGTAATCTATGGACCATAAAGAGTAAACGGCTGCCGGTTAGTTGTGAGTTATTTATGTATCAAAATCAGCACATCAAGTACGGTATTTGACTATTGGCTTAAATGTATAATTTGAAAACAAAACATATGTATTATTTATGCAAGGCAAAAGATGGAATAACCAAACTCGACATAACTAATTAATGTGTTAACTCTTTCGATTAAGTTAATCGTTGTTATAGAATATAATAGGTGTAAATATTATATCTTCCATATATAGCTAACTTAATTATAGGAGCAGATTCTTATTTGATTTACTTTGATTAGTTTCCTTTCATAGAAGCATATGTATTTGTATAAGTATCTTGTCTTGATGAATAGAATGACACGAGTCATTCTCCATATAATATAAGTTACATGGTATCAGAGCAAATGTCTAAGTTGGGATTGTGGCTTTGCCGAAAGTCACTGTGACTTCGCCGAAAGTTACTGTGGCTTCAGGGAAGTAGTTAAAAGCCCTATATTTCTGTTTCACCTTCGAATCTGGACACCATTTCTGTGCTAAGAATATTTTGTTAGAGATCTGTTTGTGAACTCAAATCTGAAGTTTGAGTCTCTCTGGACCTGTTTCGATTAGGTTATTTTTTCGAAACTCGAAACCTTCAAGCGGAGTATCAAAGAAGACGATATGTCCATCCTTCTATTTTCTGGGTTGCTTTCCAGAAAATCTATTGGCTTCTCAGACATTGTTGTCTTTTCCAGTCAATATCCCCTTCGTTTCTGATTTTTCGGCCAGAGTGGTCTTGGAGCGATCAGATCTGGTTAGTCATTTTATTTTTGTGATTGTATTGTCTTTTTTGGGATTATAGGTTGTTTGGGACTTGTTGGTTTCTCCATCAATTCATTTTGGTACCATGAGTGTTTTGTTGGGAATATGACTGACGGTAATCAGGGAACTCAAAGGTCTAATAAAATGATTTTGATTTCCGCAAAGGAGTTTGTTTAATTCTCTCGATATCAGAAATTATTGAAGGAATCAACTTCAGTTAGTGCCTTTACTGAATCAGATAAAACATGTTTTATCACCTCTTCAAATAAATGAGTGATTGATTCATGTGCCTCAAATCACATGACCGGTAATCCTAACATTTTTACTAGTTTTCAGTCACACAAAGCTCCATCTCCGATTACTGTAGCATCAACTTGTAACTGTATTGGATATGGGACTGTTAAACCAACATCACTATTACCTTGTCATCAGTATTAAGTCTACCAAAGTTGGCCTTCAACTTGATTTCTGTTAGCAAAGTTACGAGAGACCTTAATTGTTATATTTTGTTCTTTCTAGATCATTGTTTGTTTCGTGATCTTAAGACGAATCAGGTTATTGGTAAAGGACATGTATCTGACGATCTCTATATTTTGGATGAATGGGGGCCTTAGTCTGTTGTCTGCTTTAGTGTTGTGTCTCCATTTGAAGCACATTATCAATTAGGACATCCTTCTCTACCTTTGCTAAAGAAGCTTTGTCCGCAATTCCAGAATATTTCTTCATTAGAATGTGAGTCATGTCGATTTGCATCATCGAAACTCATTAAGTCCAAGGGTTAATAAGCGGGCTGAGTCAACTTTTGAGTTGGTTCATTTTGATGTTTGGGGACCATGCCCTATCCTTTCCAAAACCTGGCATAAGTATTCTATTACTTTTTGTGGATGATTTTTCTTGTATGACTTAGATTTATTTCATGAAGAGTCGCTCAAAAGTGTTTACTCACTTTTGTGCCTTCTATGCTGAAGTCAAAACACAATTCAATGCTTCGGTACGTATTCTAAGGAGCGACAATGTTAAAGAATATATGTCACAATCATTTCAATCATATATGAGACAACACAGTCTTCTCCACCAGTCTTCATGTGTTGATACACTCTCTCAAAATGGAGTTGCTGAGAGGAAAAATAGGAATCTACTTGAGACAACTCGAGCACTTTTGTTCCAAATGAAGGTTCCTAAACAATTTTGGGCAGATGCAACCTCTACGACTTGTTTTCTAATTATTCGTATGTCATCCACTGTCCTTGCTGGTAATGTGTCTTACAGTGTTTAATTTCCAAACAAGACACTATTTCTGGTAGAACCTAAGATATTTGGAAGCACTTGTTATGTTCGAGATATTCGACCATCTGTCACTAAATTTGATCCAAAGGCATTGAAGTGCATCTTTTTGGGCTATTCTCGTCTTCAGAAGGGGTATCGATGTTATTCTGTTGAACTTGGCAAATATTTGGTATCAATTGATGTGGTATTTTCAGAGACTACACCATTCACCTCCCATTTCTACAAGTCAGGGGGAGGAAGATGAGTGGTTAGTCTATGAGGTCATCTATGTTTTGACAGAAGAATCAAATATTGTCCCTCCATCTCTCAAATCATCTATTGAGGATCAATCGAATATTTACTACTAGAAATTCATTGTTTGCCGATTACAAAATTAGTTGGAATGTAGTCGGAAAATGGGGTTTGCCGATGACCTTCCGACTACTTTATAGTAGTCGGTATCTTGAACGTCGGAAATTCTTTACCGACTACAGTAGTCGGCATTTTCCGACTACGGTAGTCGGAAAATATAAAACAAGAACCGACCATAAAGTACCTAAATGGCAGACTACTGTAGTCGGAAACTATTAAAATAATAATTTAATAATTAAAACAATGCCGACTACAGTAATCGTAATAGTAGAACAATTAAATAATTAATTAATATATATTCCAACTACTGTGGTCGGCATATAATTTATTTGCTAATCATTTAAGTACTTTTCCGACTACTACAGTCGGTATACATAATTAATTTATTCACTATTTAGGTAATCTGCCGATTATTGTAGTCGGCAATTTTAATTTTCTAAAAAATATTATATGATATTACATACTATTGTAGTCGAAAAACTACATTTTACTACTGAAAAATGTTGTTTCTTTGGTAAACCACCTGCTAAATTAATACTATCATCCATCCACAAAAATTCAACAATAAAATCAAACATCGAATACATTCCTAAACATTCAAATTGCATTCAATTCAATTCAATTGAGTCTAAAAGCTCAAGCATCATCAAAATCAAGTCTAATAAGTATTAAGTTGTTATTCAAAAAGGAAGTAAATAGTTCAAAACACGTCTAAATCTCATAAAAAATGTCTAAACAACCATAAAACAATCTACTCTTCATCAGAGTCGGTCCCTTCACTTTCATCAGATTCGGCCATATGTTTCTCCATGAATTCAACAATAAAATCAAACATCGAATACATTCCTAAACATTCAAATTGCATTCAATTCAATTCAATTGAGTCTAAAAGCTCAAGCATCATCAAAATCAAGTCTAATAAGTATTAAGTTGTTATTCAAAAAGGAAGTAAATAGTTCAAAACACGTCTAAATCTCATAAAAAATGTCTAAACAACCATAAAACAATCTACTCTTCATCAGAGTCGGTCCCTTCACTTTCATCAGATTCGGCCATATGTTTCTCCATGAATTCAACAATAAAATCAAACATCGAATACATTCCTAAACATTCAAATTGCATTCAATTCAATTCAATTGAGTCTAAAAGCTCAAGCATCATCAAAATCAAGTCTAATAAGTATTAAGTTGTTATTCAAAAAGGAAGTAAATAGTTCAAAACACGTCTAAATCTCATAAAAAATGTCTAAACAACCATAAAACAATCTACTCTTCATCAGAGTCGGTCCCTTCACTTTCATCAGATTCGGCCATATGTTTCT
>JAJOOS010024828.1:0-15461 GCA_029582725.1 Solanum chiquidenum
TGGGACGGAGGGAGTACTATTTTTTTGTCTCCACTGAGTTTTGAATCTGAAACCTTAGAATTCTCAACCACTTCATTGACCACTAGATCACACCCGTGGTGCGTTAATCACCTCATAGATTTTTCTAACAAATGTGCATATCCTCTAAAATACAATGAGATATTTTGTGCTCGGAGCATAAATTAAGTCGAAACACTTCATTGCAGGCGTCATTTACTATTAGATGTAATCTTTCTATATTCTTACTTAACCTAACTTTTTTAATTAAAAAGACAAATTTTATTTAACTAAAGTTTGAAGAAGTGATTATCAACCTCAACATATTATATACTTTACTACTAATTAGACACCAAACATGATTACGCTAGGCATTTACTAAATACAAGATGATAATAAGATTAAAGAAATCAAGAAGTGGGATATGGCATCATTTCATTCATTTTGCTAAAATCACATTGAAAATGTTGTTTCACAAATTTATAATTCTTTTTATGCAAAACCAACGAATACAGACTAAGAAAAAGATTTAACAACTAGTTTGAATTAAAATCTTATTATGTTGGTACAATTACTTCAGGTCTAATGTTAAATAGCACTTTTTGAAATATTTCTAGTTCTTATTAGGACTATACGGGATATGTTGTTTTATGTCTAGGAACTTAAAGTTCAATGTGAAATACAAACATTTAAGGTAAAAAAAAAAATCCTTAGGGGTCATTATGTTGATAGTTAGAGTTATGTAGACATTAGTAATTATGTATAGATTAATTGTGTAAGTAGGAATTAGTTATGCATATTTTTGTTATATATTGTTTAATTATTTCATCTTTTACCTTACGTAAAAGAATAGAGAAAAGGGAAAAGAACTCCGCTCTTGTGAGCTATACTCGGAAATCCAGTGACACGTTTTATCTTTATGGGGCCTATTATCTCCCTATACTATTTTGAAATGGAATAAATATCACCTTAAGGAATCATTATTTGGTAGTTTGTAATTAGAATTATTTACGTATTAGTTATGTGGTTTTATTTATACAGGTATTAATTATTTCATCTTCTAATCCAAATAAGATAATACTTCAATTTTCACATAACTTATACATGTATTACAAATCAAACATCACATTAATTTTACATAAATAACTTATTTCCTAATTAGTTATCAAACACTATATAACATGTTCAGAAATTAATACATAAATAACTTAGCTAAATACCCCAACTGTCGGTAGCATGAAGAACCAATTCTTGATAGGCAGAGAAATACACATACTGTCATGTGTAATATCACATTTTCTTTTAATTTCTTTAAAATATACTTTTTTTTCTTCCCTTAATATTTTTAATTTTAAAATATAATATATTCAACCAAATCCAAATATCAAGATGAGGAAAAGGACAATCATTATTGTTCTTGTATAAATTTAAAAGCTATTGGAGGTGTGATGAATAGATTTGAAGGTTGTTGAAGTTTTTAAGTTGATATTCAAAGTGTTAAACTCATGGTAGATCTATAGTTGCTGCTGAGATTCAAAAATAGAGAAAGAATTCTAAATTCTCCATTGGTGACCTTGAAAAAGTCTGAATGAGGTGTTCTCATGTTTGGGTCCACGTCGTCAGCACATAAGATGCAAAAAAAAAGATATTAGGGCGGGGTATTCTTAAAGATAAGGTGTGTCTCTGAAACTTCAATCATAGGTTGAGAGTATATATACCTTTTCCGAAAAATAACACATAGATCAGCATAACTTATATATGTATTAGTTATACAAAAAATGAATTTTCGATGTACTCGCCTTTTTAAGTATGGCTAGTGTCTTTTACACATATAGATGAAATGAGGAATCCGTCCATACATACCGTAAAGTTTGAAAGACCACAACTGATTCTGATAACGAATGAATGGTAAAAATAGCATTTCTTATAAATAGAAAGTTTTAAAAATAACCGATTGGTATCCAAATAACCCCTTATACCATGTTTGATAGTTGGTTAGGTGGTAAGTTATTCATGTATAGAATTAATATGGTATTTAGTTTGTAATATTTTAGAACCCCACATAATTAATATATGGATAAGTTTTTTTTTTTAAATGGATCTTTTATTATGTATTATTCAAATAAAAAACGAGTACATCAGTCATGAGAAATGGAGGGTTAGTATCAGTGGCGGAGCCAGGATTTTTAATAAGGGGGTTCAAAATCTAAAAAAATAGACATATGAAGTAACCGAAGGGGGTTCGACATCTACTATATATACTTAAAAAATTATTTTAACCATGTATAAATCATATAATTTTTCGCCGGAGGGGGGTCGGATGACCCCCTCATTCAAAGGTGGCTCCGCCACTGGTTAGTATCCCACTCCATCGAACCAGACATAGAAACAGAGGCTCTAGCAAGACAGTGAGCAACCTGATTCATAATTTTGGATGTTTACAAGTAGACACTTCAACTTGTATAAAGCTGAACAAGTAGACACGTGAGTCCTACGTGGCATAATACACATAAGACACCACGTAGAATGAAAATTATCATGTAGGATGCCACGTAGGACGTGTGTGTCTATTTGTTCAACTTAATACAGATTTAAGTATTTACTTATAAACATCCAAAATTGAAGGACATAAATGTGAATTAAAACCAAGTTAAATGACATATTTATGTATTATGCCTAATATAAACTCGACATAATTACTTATACATACATAACTGTCTTTATAACTAATTTCTATATTACTAATATTTGCATAACACTAACTAACTACCGAACAATCCTTCCTTGAATAGTAATTACTATTGAAAGGGTCTAAATAGTGCAACACATATAGTGAGAATTTAAATAGATGGTGACTCCTTTTTAAGTGGCAAAGTTTAGTGGTGGCTTCTGGGGCTCTAGAAAAACTTGGCCCAAGAAAGGATGAACAACATATTGGCGTGGATGTCACCACTTTTATGATAATTCCACTAAGAAATTAATGTACTTAAATATTTTTAATAAAAAAAAAATATACATAAATGGGCAAGTATTTTTCATGATATGATAAAGCAATGCCAATACTATATATCAGTCACCACTTTCCACAATTTTAGATATGACAAAGCAATGCCAAAATACTGTATCACTCACCAATCATTATCTACTCAAAAAGTTGTCTTTTTTATTATTATATTGCTCGATTAATTTTTGTGCACCTCGATTTACTTTACAGGATATCTGTATTTTTCACTAATAATATGTAGATACTTTGTCTTTATGACAGATGGAAAGAATCATCTAATATTTTTTTATCACCAATCATTTTATGATCGCCGGGATCAATTTTCGCGCACTTGGACTAATTTCATGACATACTTGTCACCTTCTATCAGCAACAAATATCCGATAATTTTGTGTACGAAGACTATGATAAATAGAAAGAACTACATAATATATTTAAACATGAGTCTTCATAGCTCTCAACCACTTTATTGACTATTATAATTAATAATTAACATATTTTGGATTTACTATTCTCCATATTTCATTTTGTATGATATTTATTTTAAAAAGAATGAAATTTCTCTCTGTTTGGAAAGTGGAAAAAAGTACCAAACATTCAATTTTATCTAAAATGACATTTTAGTACATTTACTAATATATTATGAATATATTTAAAATTATGTGTTTTAAGAATATTTTAATGCAAATCTTTTTTATTAATAAATTAGTTTCTTTATGTTTGAAATATTACGTATGTTTTTTTTTTTTTAAAATGAGAAAGAACAAACTTTGAAACTTTTTTCTATTAAATATATTTTAGTTTCTCCAGTTATAAGTTGGGTGGCCGAGCATATGCTAATAGTATATGGCATCTATGAGAATATGATTTGGCACTGCTCTTAAGTCGGCATATTTATTTATTTGTGTATTCATCCCCAAATAATATTGTTTGATATCTAAAATATCTATACAAAAATAAAATTATTATTTATCATTACTTATTATTAGCATTTATCATTTTTCCCGAACTGTCATTTAGTTCAGCTTTCAGACCAACAGAAACATTGTCTTTTTTGTCGTTGATAAGTTTTACTTCAGAATACTGATTGTACAGATTTACTTTGTTCTGTGGCGGTTTTTAAGCTAGTACCCATTTCAGCATATCATTTTGCTCGTTTAAAAAAGAAAAGTGATGCAGTATTTTATTATCCAGTTTTATATCGAAAATGATTTATTTTACGATTGTTCCAGGAATATGGGTATAGAGTGAATTCGATCCACTCTTTATGAAGTGGAGTGCACTCAAATTTCAAATATATACAATAAAGTAATTAATTTATAACAAATAAATTCATGTTTTATTTAAATAAAAAATAGTCAAAAGTCATAGAAAGTATACACTGACTATACAATATAGCTTACCGAAAGTCACAGAAAATATACATTGAATATACAATATCGCTTACATATACATGAGTTATAGACTAACTATACATTATGATACACTCAAAAAAAATGAATATCACTCAACTATACATGAAGTATACATTGATTATACATGACGTATTTAACTGACTATTCAATCTGATCAACTCAAAATCACCTTTTAACAATCCCAATTTTTAGCTCTCAATATTTCAAATATTTTGATATATAATTCGCTCAAAATACAAATTTTCGGTAGATCAAATTTAAAAGAAAAAGATGAAGAAGAATGAAGAACATGAAGGAGGAGGAGGAGGACGAAGACAAAGGTCCAAGAAGAAGGACGATGAACAAACTAGCCATTTTTTTGGTAATTAAGTTTACCGAATGGCCTTATGGCAAATTTTCCCTTATTATTCATGGAAATGCCGCGTGTCTATTAGATTTAAGATTCTTATAGATTCATCATTCGGAATGGCAATGGGACGGGGCAGATGCGGGGTGGGATGTATTTAAGGCTATGCAGGGTGGTGCGGGTTTAAGGTTATGCGGGGTAGGAGGGATGTGGGGGTGGGTTGAAGTGGGTTTCTTAGAAACTAATGCGGGACTGGTTGCGGGTCTATGCAATTTTATGCGGGTTCAAACTTAATTTTAAGTTTTTGCATATTACAAGAGTGATGGAGCATTATCTATTAAATATTTCTTTAAAGTTACTAAAATATTCAAGATAGTAAATGACAATGGTTCAATCCAAACTAATACAATTTCTTACATAATTCCCAATTGACCTCTAAAAAAATAAAATTTTAAGTCATTATCTATTAAACTAATATAACTTAATGAAAAAATAAATTTGTTTTTATGAATTTTATTTTTAGTATCAAACTTACCTAGAAAAGGAAAATACTAAGCAACTTATGAAGGACGGGTTCATGCGGGGCAGGGCGGGTTGAAAATGAAAAGAATTATTATGCAAGGCGGCTTAAAATTTTTGCAAGTTAAGCTCAACCCGCCTTCACCCCGCACCGTCCCATTGCCATCCTTATTCATGACTATGGGGTTACCTTTCAAATAATAATGTGTTAGTTTCTGTAAATTAGTTTTAATCCAAATCCTGTAACACCCTAAAGCAGAAACCCTCTGCCAACAAAAGAAGTTGCATATATCCATTATAGTAGTATTTCTTACATGTAAACTTGAGAAAAATGTTAGGTTATCAGTTATCACATTCACATACTTGAGCTAATGAAGTAGAAAATGAAACAGGAACTGTGTTTTGTAACAATTTTGACTTCTCAAATGGTAATCAACCTATCCTTCACACTCTTAACACAAGTTTCAAAAGAATGAACAATAAAAATATTACAAGCCCGGAAAATATTTCCTTCAAAATTAGCATTTGCTTGCTCTTCTCGGTGGTTTAGAGATCAAAGAGTGCACCTGCTCCTTGTAGGGATCAGTCCATTTATGAACCACAGCAAGCTGATTTTTGGCCAGGTTGACCACCTCCAGTTCCTGCGTCTGGTTGATTAATTTTGATCGTTGAAGGCTGCAACATCACAACTATTAGACTTCAACATATGGAATAAAAAGTTATCTGGTATTCTTTTTCCGTTCTCGCCCCAATCCGCACAACTCCTTTGTTTTATTGAGTAGGTTATGGGGTATGAGAAATTCCTAATAATTCAACCAAACTAGATCAAGTGAATACCTCCGCTTTGGAGTCTGTGTCTGAAAGCCTTTGCTTTATATCCTTAGCTATTGACATGAAAACTTGTTCCACGTTAAGATTTGTTTTTGCACTCTGCATGGAAACAATATCTTAGTACAGGCATACCTACCAGAAGTTCTTTCCATAGGTTCTCACACCATACTTACAGTTTCAAAAAATTTGATACCATACTCATCGGCAAGTGCTTGGCCCTTAGAGGTAGGAACAGCCTGCAAAAAGTTCAATGCAGCAGAATATTAGACTTGAGAGGCTCATGCTTAATAATTGACATACAAATCCAAACTTATTTTTACACCCTCAACGTTTTTCTTGGTTATATTGTCATGCATTTTTGGTGTTTTTCATCCCTCGTTTTTTCTTTTTCCTTTTTAGGATGGGGGATATGTAAGGTGACTGATAAATAGTTGAGCCAAACAAGAACCTACCCTCTTGCTTTCATCCATGTCAGCCTTGTTCCCTACAAGTATTTTGTTGACATTGTCTGAAGCATGCTGCTCAATGTTACGAATCCAGTTCGTAATGTCTGCAAACAGGTACAAGACAATTACATTCCAAACAGGTACAAGACAATTACATTCCATCCACAAGGGGGAAAGGAAACCATTTCTTAAAAAAAAAAAAAAGAAGAAAGGTATTCTCCTGCACAAGAAACTGATGACAGAGTTATCTGGGCTCATCCAGAAAATTCACCAGGGTCAAAACAAAGGTGAGCTCATAAAGAACTAAATCTTCGATGGCATGAATACCAGGGCAAAGAACCTTACTGTTAAAGGAAGATTCGTCAGTAACATCATAAACCAACAATATACCCATGGCTCCACGATAGTAAGCTGGAGAAATTCGTAAACACAAAAAAGGAGCCAAATAAGTACACAGGTAAAACATAATGCAGGGATCTAAAATGAAATGTTTTTTATAAGAAAAAAGCAAGCTTAAGTGTTATGAAGAAAAGGAAAATGTATAAATGTTTCCAAACTTGATAGCTTACTGCTTTCTTTTGAGAATACTCAAGCTTATTTAACTTTTTAGTAACTTGGTACATGAGGTACATTATAATCAACTTTGTACTTAGTGAGGCCAGGGGATGGTGGGCCACGTTAATCTGTAGGGATGAATCAAAAGGGGGCAATGACATGACAAACAGTAAGCTTTTTAAAGATAAAAACATGACACAGTTAATTAAGAAAACAAATGAAGGGTTCCTTCCTGCTATAGTGAGATTGTTTTGTACAAATTTCCTGTTATGATGACCTTAATTCTATATCATGAAAAAATAATTTGGTTAAAAGACGTTAAAGCTTACCAGTGGTGATTGTTCGGAACCGTTCCTGACCAGCCGTATCCCAGATTTGTAGTTTGATCCGTTTCCCTTCGAGCTCAATGGTCCGTATTTTAAAATCAATCCTGACAGAAAAACAACAGTCATTCAAATTTGAGAAGCATTTAATTTAGAAGTAATACCAAGTATAGAACACCCAGAAGGAGAGAACTAACCCAATGGTGGTGATAAAGTTTGTGGTAAAGGAACCATCAGAAAAACGCAAAAGAAGGCAACTCTTACCAACACCTGTAGAGTGCACGTCAAAGAAGCAATTTTCAGCAGAAAATTCAGTCATCTTTTTCTATAGCGCTAATTAATGCAGAGACATTAGATAATCTCCAATCACGATGAAGAAGACGCATAATAGAAACCTGCCCAGACTGGACAATGTATTCTGAAAAAAGGTTATTGCAGGAAAAAATATTTATGGGAAAATGTTTATGCAAATGAAAAATGTACTTGGTGAGAGGATTATGTGAGTGAAAGAAGACTGCTTGGTTGAGAAGGTCACTCAAGCAACTTACATCCAAAAAGTTTCTTGAAATTTTTTTTTCTCAAAGTCCCTTTTCCTCC
Organism: Solanum chiquidenum; assembly: GCA_029582725.1. Taxonomy (NCBI): domain Eukaryota; kingdom Viridiplantae; phylum Streptophyta; class Magnoliopsida; order Solanales; family Solanaceae; genus Solanum; species Solanum chiquidenum. The sequence continues at coordinate 8,034 of JAJOOS010024828.1, forward strand.
AAACGTCTCCAAGAATCTTTTGAGGGAAGGGATTTAAGTTCTTGTGTGGTTGCCAAAGAGGAGCAGAGTGAGATTGTTAGTGCTAACTGAACTGGTGACATAAGTTGCTCATCAAGAGTAGATGAAATATTTACCACCTTTTATGATAGCAGTAATAATCTCTTCTTTTTGGAGAAATTAATACTGCTGCTAATCATAAAAAAAGATGGTAAAATATTTCATCTACTCCTGACAAGCAACTAACATCTCCAGCTCTGAGTGAAGTAGAAAGATACGAATACAAATAATTTGGCCGCATTGGTAGGTCGTCCTATAGATCATGTTTCAGCTTCACATAAAGGAACATCTAAAACTCAATGTAATTGTGTAATCAAGGGTATAACTAAGTAACTAACTAACAGATGCAACAAACAACGCATGTATGCTAATGATTCCACAGAAGAATATTTGCCAGCGACATAGATTATCTCCCGGGCTGGCTATTGAGCTAATCATAGTCAACCATGATCCCATCAGAACTAATATTAAGTCCAAGTTAATAGAGTGAGTCATCTCTCTGTTCTGAAATCAAACATGCTTGCCAAAATGATTCAATGAGAACAACCAAACTACGACAATTTAACTGAGCACCCACAGCAGCTGATACAGCAAAAAGTGGCCCAAAAACCGAAGAGATTAAAAATAACAAAATCAAGCAACCAGCCAAAATCACATTTCTTTTCATTCTCTTCATAATCAAGTTGATTGAACCCCTCATACCCAAAACTCATACTTCTGCATGCTACTCCTGAACCTAAAGTTGCCTTCAGAAGGATATGTAACTCCAAGCAATAATTAGTAGGCAAGGCCATTAGAGGTTAATCATTTGCATGATCATGAGAATATAGAAAAGTTCCACAGAGAAGAATGCAGAAAAATGACCAAATCTGATAAACTTAAAGTTGTACTTTTGATAATAAATGCTTGATTTATATAGAAGTCAATAATACGATCCTCAATACAGCCAAAACTCGGGAAAAATCCACATTTCACAAGGAAAAAATCTACATTTTACCAATATGTGATTAGATCAAAGGATTGAGAGAGGAAAATCTCATAAATCACTTACCGCTGTCGCCGATCAAGAGGAGCTTTATAAGGTAATCGTAATCTGCCCGTGCCCTTGCCGGTGGTGCGGCCATTGAATAATCAATTCAAAATCACCTAATACTTCGATTAATTCAATATCCACACACACACCTCTCTGCACACAATCAATAACAGAAATCAATTAAGCAAAAAACTTCAAATTTCATCCATATATATACATAACGGAGCGGCATTGGCGTGTTTCACAAGCAGATCTAGCATAGAAACAATTGCAATTACATAATGCGGCCATTGCCATCAACTCCAAACTACATATAAAAATTAATCAAAAAAGTTTTTGGAAAAATCATGCACTGATTTCAAATTCTAGATTCAGGAGAGGAGAGAGAGAGAGAAGAATTACCTTTGCACGTTAGCGAACTGTTGGCAATGGCACCGAGAGAGGGCGGAGGATGAGAGATATTTGCGGTGCTCACGCGCTCGCGAACAAATTTTGAAAAAAGAAGGTGTGCGTCGCGGCGAATTATTATTGGGGGACTTTTACTTTTATATTGGGTATGTTTCCCCGTTGGAAAATATATTTTTTTAAAGAAGAAAAAAGAGTTTTTAAATTATTTTTTGTATTCGGTATATAAGAAAAAATATTTGTATATGTTATAGATAATAAATACTCCCTCCGTCCGTGGCACCATTTCCTTTTGGTCAGTCCCAAAAAAAATATCACATTTTTTTATATGATAAGTATTTAAATGTACAATTCCTCTTTTATCCTTGTTGGTCCCACATAGTACTTCAATACATTTATGAGGAGAGAGAAAAGTGAGTCTACTTTTTAAAAGGCAATTTGGTAAACATTTCAAAGTCTTCGTTTATTTCTTAAACTCCGTGCCCGGTCAAATATTGCCACATAAAATGGGACGGAGGGAGTATTATAAAGGGAGAAAAGGATAAATATACCCTTCGTTTATATATATATATATCATTATCGTTATTCTGAATCTGAATACACATCTAAATGATTAAGACATTGTCTCTAGATCTAAACATTGAATAATTAAGATTGTTTGTTTTTCAACATCTGAATATACGTAATTTATTTATATGTACATAATAAATATAAAATTTAAATTAAAAAATCAGTTAAATATTTAAAATAATTAATTAAATAAAATCATCATTGGATTTTAAAAAAATGGAACACTTAATATACTTGCTAGTGATGGTGAAGATAGTTTGTGGTGGTAGTGGTGATGGTAATAGTTGTTGTTAGTGGCTAGTAATGGTGGTGATGATAGTTTTGTGTGGAGGTGGTTGTTGTTACATTGACTATCATAATGGTGGAGATTAGTAGTGGTGTTGGTGGTTGTAACGATGAAGTTGGTTGAATGTTAGTAGTTGGAGGTGTTAGAGATAATTGGTGATGTGTTTTGGGTAGTTGGCGATGGTGCTAGTTATGATGATGGAGGTAGTTAGTAGTAGAGATTGACCATAGTGATAAAGGTGGGCAGGTGGTGATGGGGGTGACCGAAGAATGTATGGTGGTGTCACGATCTGAGTCTACACCTCAGCCAAGACACGGTACCTAGAACCATAAAACCATATTTATAATGGTTGAAATAAGCTTTTATTAGTTAGAATAAAAATATAAGTTTGTCGTGACGTAGCCCTCCGGTTACCTTAAAATCAATGACAGACAATAAGAACCAAACTAAAGTCTAACTAAGAGTAATCCATGAAGTCCGTGAATGAGAAGGATTTACCAACTGCTATCCAATATTGTTGTAACTGCACTAACCACGAGTCTGAGAACAAGCACTAAATCTATATCATAAAAGGATGCAGCGCAGAAAAAAGTATGTGTTAGTGCGTGAAATGTACTGTACTTATAAATAACACTAACATAATCATATTTTGAGGCATGTGTAGGAACCATGAAATAAGGTTTCCAAAATCATAAACATAAGAAAGAACTATACAGAAAACAATTGGAATTCATGCATAAGTATCATTTAAACTTCGTTTAAAAACATATATAAGGATGAGTCTAATCCATAGTCTTACATGACCATATACATAACATAGCATACTTAGTATAAACCATATAAACTTAAAAAAATATCATAAAAATGCATAATTTGGGAGTTTCTTATAACTGATATACGTCATTTGAGCTCATGACGCTCAAATTATAGTCTCAGTTAGATGGACTTTTCTATACCCTGTCAGAGTATAAAACTATATCTTATCATATCTGGATCCACTAATTTGAGCCTCTCAAGACCAGAAGGTCACCGACAAAGCGGTGAAACATAGTCTTACGTTGTCGCATAGTTATGGGACTTCCCGCACCATCTCGATACTAAATAGTCCTCTCAAAACACATATATTTATATAATTATGAAAACCACTTATCATCTAGAATCATATAGGAGACTAAGCTCAAAAGTCATATCTTAAAATAACTTGCATTAAGATTGTAATTCATATCATGCTTGTTTTCATGTTTAAAATTCATAAGGGTTTGACAAAAAAAATCATGCTAAATCAGTACCATAAGGTTTCAAAATCAAAGTGAAACAATGAAAATATAGTTTATTGAAGAAAGATCATAATTTCAGTAAAAACCCTTAACTTTAGTTCTAACAATCTTCTGAAACTTTTGAGAATCATAATACTTTAGGCATGAATGGAAGGGATATTCTTATTGAAGCCTTAATTACGGGTGAGGTTCTTAGTTACTAACTCTGAAAAATCTATTGTGGTAGTCACTGGTAAAACGTTCATAACTTTTTACTCCAAACTTAAAATGATGCAAATTTGGTTGCATTGGAAAGAAGACTCATAGCCCTTTAATTTGATAGGTCATAGACCACATAAGTCATTATATGTTGAGAGATATGTTCGTTTAAAGTAGATTCTTGCATGAACTAATATGAAAACTTTAGTGATAGAATTGCTTTGAACTTGGCTTAATGTTTGAGGTACCTTACGATCCTAAACCATATTTGATATACTTACTACACTTAGTAAAGGACCTTAAAATATATTTACAACTTATAAATCATTAGGTTCAGACATATATGAATATGAAGGATCGTTCGAATCTGTAACGACTTGATTCCGTCGTTAGGTAAAAGCCAATAGAAAAAAAAATTAGGGTTAGAAAACTTTTCTGTAGTAACTTGAAATTTCCTAGCCAGTCCAAATTTAAATGAAATCGGAGTCTTTAAGGTATAGGGAAATCTGGTGACAATCGGGTAAGTTAATTTTGATTTTGATTACATGAGTAGTTAGATAACTCGTTAAAGAATCCTTACGACTTTACGGAATTGAATTCGAGCGAGTAGAACTCCCAGAATCGATCTTAGCGTGAAGGGTATTTTCTGAACGTTGTTGGTTAGAGGTGTGTTGTGAAATAGGGGTCTTGGATTTATTAAAATAGCTCACTGGTTCGTGCAAGCCGCCTTAGCGGGGGGTTTTGCCGCTCTGGCGGGGCCGCTGCAGCGGGGTGAGAGCCACCGTCGACTCCAAACGAGTTCTTGACCATTTTTCACCATTCTTGAGGCTAAAAGGAAGGTTTTAACTCCCCAAATCCATTTTTCGATCCGTAGAACGTAGTTTCTTGGGTAATTATTATTGGGGAAAGGTTTTGATATGAAGTTAATGGTGGAAAAAGCCCTAATTTGGGTATTGGGATCTTAGGTTGTCCTAGGGTTGATAATGTTGATTATAATTAAGGTAATTAGGCCTCGTTTATTGATCCTTGCGTTAACTGTATGTTTTAGACCACGAACAAGCGGGAAGAATCCGGATAGGGAAGATTCAAGTGCCTTAGGGGATTCAAGCTTGGATTCGAGGTAGGTGATAGTTGTGATTTCATGTTGGTGTGATATATGTTTGTAAGTGCTCATTATAATGCATATATGTATGCGAATGTTGCATTATTGATCACCCTAATCATAAATGAGGATAATTGAATAATTGTATGCCATGAATCACCTCTTGTTGTATGATTGTGAGAATATACATTGTGATCGGTTGCCATGTTCCGGCATAAATATGGGATCGGTTGCCACGTTCCGGCATAAACATGGTATCGGCTGCCACGTTTCGGCATACTAACTTGGATCGGAAACCACGAACCGGTATGCTAACTGATTGGGTTTGGGTTCCATGAGAGGACCATTGAATTGGGTTCCGTGAGAGGACCATTGAATTGTGTTGTGTACCTACTTGTGATGATTACGCTCATATCTAATGATGATTGATATTGGAAGACTGTATGTTTCTCTAAATTGATAACCAATGTGTATTATTGAGAACGTGTGATGCTACATTGATCCTGAAAAGATGACTAATATTGTATATGTTCGGTATATGCCTGTTTTATAATGTTGTGGTTACTTGCATGTGTTTCACTTATTGGGAAAGCCGTGTGATCGTACCAGTACATTGTGATTGTGTACTGATACTGCACTTGCTTGTTCTTTGTTGAGTATAGGGCATCTTCAGGCGGTTATTGATAGACTTCAGCTAAGTGACTATTGAGCATGACCGGATTCAAGGGTGAGCCAGTTCTTTAAAGCTGCCATGGATCTCTCTTGTTTAAGTTCACTCTTTTCGGACTCACACTATTTTTTTAAGGTGTTGTTTAGTTTTGGGTTGTACCCCCTTGTTCTTAGACTTGTCGTTAGTAGAGTTTTGGTACATTGACTTTCAGGTTCTAGGGGTTGAATTTCCGCATTAGTTTGGTTAGTTGTTTGTTAAAACCTTGGAGTTTATGGGGACTTCATTTTTATAGTCATTTAAACCTGCTTATGTATCTTTAAATGCCTTAGTTTTCATAAAATTTGTTTGTTTGGGTTGTAGTAATGGTTCTCCCACCGGAGGGTTGTGTGGGTGCCAATCACGATGGTCTGGGTCATGACAAAGTTGGTATCAGAGCCCTAGGTTCGTTGATCTCATTATATCAAAATGAGTCTAGTAGAGTCTTGCGGAACGGTACGATGACGTCCGTACTTTTCTTCGAGAAGCTATATAACTTTAGGGAAAACTCACTTATTTCTACTCCTTCGTGCTATGACTTGAATCCAATTGGTATCTGGGTGATACAAATTGGTATCTTTCCTCCTTCACTCTATGGTCCAAACTAGAGCAACAACAGCGGTAACACCATCGCTAGCAAGAGAGGATGTGTATAGATTACCGACAGTTGAATAGGGTCACCATTCAGAATAAGTATCCATTGCCTCGGATAGATAACTAATGAGTCCATAATTTGGACTCATTTAGGGCTTTATTTTAATAGAAATAGTGTCCTCAAATGCTTATTTTGTCTCAATATTTGATGAAAACTATTAAGTTTCAGATATTTGAAGTTTTAGCGGAAGCATGGATAATTAGGCACAAAAAGGAACAAAAAGACTGGAAAGAACGTAAAAATTGAAGCCTGAGCTTCGCTAATCACTCTTGGCGAATCGCCAAAGGGAAGCACTCCGCCCTTTGTTCCAGTACGCGAAGCCCTAAAGGAAGTAGATCAAAAAGGCGATGAAAGGAGCAGTCGGCACTTCGCCGAACAGTTTAGCGAAGCAATGCCATACCGCCCAATGGTCCAGAACACAAACATGCTGAAGGCAAAGCACAAAAGGCGATGAACCAGAACAAGGGCAATTTGCCGAGTCATTCGGCGATCGCGACTAACCTCGCCGAACGGTCCGCCGCAGCACTAAATCTGAAAACTATAAATACTAGCCTTAGTTATTATTTTTAAGGGTCTGAACATTATTGTTAATGCTCACTTTTAGAACATCAAATTTTAGATAATATAATTTTTAGTACTTTTTACTCTCAAGTTTGGAGAGGATTTTTGGGAGACTTGAAGAAAGGAGTTCATCTTCCCCAAGTTGGAAGTGGGTCTTCTCCATTCTTCCTTTGTTGAAATCAAGGTTTAATTTGTTATACTCATTTGACTTCACTATCATTTTAGGTGTATTTTGTTGTTTTTTTATGTGTGGCTAAAAACCCCATTCTTGGGGTGTGATTTAGCAAATATGTATTGATATTATTGTTGGGTCTTACTTGATAGGTTAGATGTATTTTAATGGTGATTTCACCTAGTGGTTGTAGTTTAATTTAATGGGTTTGTAGTTGCAAATACAAAGTCACCAATGTGTTTTTGGCTTGCCCGAGAGGGAGGTCGCAAAACCAAGACCACTAGACTGATGGCCTAAGGAGTGGGTCAACATGAGGTTCAGCCCGAGAGGGTGAGCCCTAGTCCCATATCCTAACACTCAGCTCGAGAGAGTGAGTGGGGTAAGGCGTAGGCTGGTCTTCATGCGG
>JAJOOS010024829.1:0-25806 GCA_029582725.1 Solanum chiquidenum
AGGGAAATAGACTTTGGGATTGAACTTCTGCCTGATACCCAACCTATCTCTATTTCTCCTTATAGAATGTCTCCGATGGAACTTAAGGAGTTGAAGGAACAGTTAAAGGAATTATTGGATAACGGTTTCATCCGACCGAGTATCTCTCCATGGGGTGCTCTGGTGTTGTTTTTTAAGAAGAAAGATGGTTCACTCCGAATGTGTATTGATTACCGCTAATTGATAAAAGTAACTATCAAGAACAAGTATCCTCTTCTGAGAATAGATGACTTATTTGATCAACTCCAAGGGGCAAGTTATTTCTCTATAATTGATCTCCGGTTAGATTATCACCAATGGAGGGTGAAAGAGGAAGATACTCCAAAAATAGCTTTTAGAACCCGATATAGTCATTATGAGTTCTTGGTTATGTCTTTTGGTTTGCCTAATGCCCTGGCGGCATTTAAGGACTTGATGAATAAGGTGTTTATACAATACCTTGATATGTTCGTAATTGTGTTCATAGATGATATCTTTATCTATTCAAGAAGAGAGGATGAGCATATTGTTCATTTGAGGATTGTATTGCAAATTCTCAAAGACCAACAACTCTATGCAAAGTTTAGTAAATGTGAGTTTTGGTTAAGGTCCGTAGCTTTTCATGGCCATATAGTTTCAAGCAAGGGTATTGAGGTAGATCCAAAGAAGACGCGCGATCAAGAGTTAGCCTAAACCTCTATCACTGATAGATATTAGAATCTTCTTGGGTTTGACCGGTTGTTATAGAAGGTTTGTTGAGGGGTTTTCATCCATTTCTTCTCCTTTGACGGCGTTGACTCAAAAGAAAGCCAAGTTCATAAGGTCCAAAACTTGTGAGAAAAGTTTCCAAGAGTGGAAATATAGACTTACTTTGCTCCATTGTTGACTTTACCGGAAGGTACAGATGGCTTTGTGGTATATTGTACGCCTCTAGAGCGGGTTTGGGATGTGTGCTTATGCAAAATGGTAAGGTGATTGCCTATGCTTCAAGGCAACTAAAGGTCCATGAGAAAAATTATCCTACCCACGACCTTGAGTTAGCGGCGGTTGTATTTGCCTTAAAGATTTAGAGGCATTATTTGTAAGTGGTCCATGTTGATGGTTTCACCAATCACAAATGTTTTCAATATGTGTTTACCCAAAAAGATCAAAATCTTTGTCAAAGAAGGTGGCTTGAGTTATTGTAAGATTATGACATGAGTGTTCTCTATCACCCTGGTAAAGCAAATATGGTGGCAGATGCCCTTAGTCGGTTATCTATGGGTAGTGTTCCACATGTTGATGAAGAGAGAAAGGAGTTGGTTTGAGATGTTCATAGGTTGGCCCGATTGGGAGTTCAACTAATATATTCCACCAAGGGTGGTATTATGGTCCATAATGGTTTTGAATTGTCTTTCGTGGCCGATGTTAAAGAAAAACAATGTCTTGACCCAACCTTAGTAGAATTGAAAGAGGTGGTACTAAAGAATTCCGTAGAAGCTTTCTCCCAAGGGGGAGATGGTGTCGTAAGGTACCAAGGTCATTTATGTGTTCCAATTATTGATGACTTAAGGGAACAAATTTTATATGAAGCCCATAGTTCTCGATATTCTATTCACCCGGGAGCCACCAAGATGTACCATGATTTGCAAGAGATCTATTGGTGGAAGGGGATGAAGAAGGATATTGCAGAATTTGTAGCTAAGTGTCCTAATTGCCCACAAGTGAAGGTTGAGCACCATAAATTGGGAAGTTTATCCCAAGATATTATCATTCCTACTTGGAATTGGGAAGATTTGAATATGGACTTTATAGTGGGATTGCCCCGAACTCGGCACCAATATGATTCAATTTGGGTTATAGTTGATCGAATGAAGAAGTCGGCACATTTCATTCCCTTCAAGGTTTCATTTACGGTGGAAGAATATGCTAAGTTGTACTTGAAGGAGATGGTAAGGTTTCGTGGAGTACCCTTGTCCATTATCTCCGATAGAGGTACTCAGTTTACTTCACAGTTTTGGAAGTTGTTCCAAAAGGGTCTTGGCGCTAAGGTTAAGCTTAGCACATCTTTTCACCTCCAAACCGATGGGCAAGCGGAAAGAACAATCCAAACATTAGAAGATATGATGAGGCTTTGCGTGATAGATTTCAAGGGAAATTGGGATGACCATTTGCCTTTGATAGAATTTGCCTATAATAATAGCTACCATTTGAGTATTGGTATGGCTCCTTTTGAGGAACTTTATGATAGGAGGTGTAGGTCCCCTATCAGATGGTTTGATTTGGGAAAGGTTTCCTTGATAGGGGCCGAGTTAGTTCATGAGGCTATTGAGAAGGTTCGACTCATTAGAGATAGGTTGAGAACGGCCCAACGTCGACAAAAGTCTTATGCCGATGTTAGAAGAAGAGAGCTTGAATTTCATGTGCATGATTGGGTTTGCTTGAAAATCTCACCCATGAAGGATGTAATGAGGTTTGACAAGAAAGGGAAACTTAGTCCCCATTTTGTAGGCCCATATCAAATTTTAAGACGTGTTGGTAAGGTTGCCTATGAGCTTGATTTTCCAAATGAGTGGGCATTGGTGCATTCGATTTTCCATGTCGCTATGTTGAAAAAGTGTGGTGGAGATCCGACATCCATAATTCCCCTTGAAGGGTTGGAAGTGAACGAGAAACTTTCTTATGAAGAGTTCTGGTAGAGATCTTAGACCGAAAAATAAAGAGATTGAGGAATAAATAGGTAGCTTACGCTAAGTTGTTATGGAGAAACTATCTAGTTGAGGGTGCTACTAAGGAGGCGGAAGCCGATATGATGTCCCGGTATCCCCATCTTTTTCCTCCTATTCTAGCTTGAGGTAATGAGTTCCTCTTGGTTTGCTTATGTTTGGAGTCATGTGTGTTTTATGTGTTTCCATGATTTCGTTAAATTGCATGTTCATGAAAAATCTTAAGTTTTGAAAGAAATGGCTTTTATGTTGTATTTTCCTCATGTTGTTGAGTATTGAGTATGAGTTGCTTATACACTTCATGATATGAGTCATGCTTTTACTTGGAGTGGAGATCCCCTCCTTGAATTTGTGCTTTTTGAGATTGAATTAAATAGAGCCTCCATGAGATTGTGTTGAACATCATTTTGAGTTGGAGATGATAGTTCCTCCTTGAAGATTAGAAATGTTAGGATTTCATGCATATTGGATTGTTAGATGTAGTTCCTACTTCCTTATAGTGCATTGAATATGTTTATCTTGGATACTAAGTTCCTCCTTAGTAGTGTGCATTTAGATGAGTTTCATGCATGATGGGTTGCTAGTCTTGAGTCTATTTTCCTAGAAACGTGCTTAGAATCTCATTCGAGGACGAATGATCCCAAGGGGGAGATAATGTAACACCCCGAATTCGAAAGAAGAAAGCATGGCAAATTGTTAGAAAGTGCAGGTGACATCCCCAAGGGCCAACCACTCCCCGTAGGTGGGATTTGTGGGTGGGACACACTGGGAAACTGCCTAAGGCAGAACCACGGCCAGGACGCACGCCCCGTGGATGGGTCTGCGGTCCGTGGTTAAGGGTCCGTCAATGGCTCAAAATATTTGTCCAGACCATGATTCACCAGGATGGGCCATAGGCATAGGCAGAAGTCTCGTGGTTGGACATTTTAGGAAAGTTGAGGCGGTTAAGTTTAGGGGCTTAAGGGTCTTTTCTGGTTTTAATTTAACTGAACTGGTGTCATTTTTTCTAAGCCTAAGACACCTAAATAAGTGATCACCCTAAAAATTCCCCAATAAAGTTACTCTCAAAATCCCAAAAAAAATCCCAAAACTCCTCTCATATATTCTCTCTCTAGAAGTTGGAAGAAGAAGAACGAGATTGAAGCTACGTCAAGATCAAGTCTCAAATCTTCAAGATTGTGAGGGCTTTGTAGTTAAGGTATGATGGTTTTTCATCCATGGGATCCTTCCTCCCATGAAGTCCCTTAGAGTTCCACAATTTGAAGAAGAATTCCCCAATTCTAGTTCAAGTTTCTTACATTGTTGTGGGTTATGATGAATATTGATCCAATTGAGTGGATTATGATTGTTTATGATTGAATTGATAGAATTTCATAGAAGTGCATATATTTGGGATGAAATTACATGTACGCATGCCTATCCTATGATTTTAGGGTTGAATTGTTAAAGTGGGTTTTATGCCATGTGAGGGAAACTCTATGTGTTAGCTATCTCCTTATAGGATTGATGAATTATGAAAACCATTGCTCTAGAATGAAGCATATATGATGAACATGATGTTAATTTCTTAAGAGTAAAGCATAGATGATGATCATGAGATGTACTGCTTTGAGAGTAAAACCTAGACAAGGCATTGTTGATTGTAAATGCTATGATGTGGAAGCGACACTTCCTATAATGAATTGATAAGCATGATGGTATGAATGTGAAAGGTTTACTCACATTAATGATTCTAGGTTAAAAGTATTGCTCACCCAAAATGAATCTAGACTAAAATGCTTAATGAATGATGAGGCTAGAGGCAATTACCCTTGACCTCCATATGTAAGGATGTGAGGCAATTCCCCTACTCTTTAGACTTGAACAAGAGGTGAGTTCCCACATTCTTACTATGATGAATGGCCATGGAGGCGAGTACCCAAGCTCCTTATGAAATGATGTGAAGGCGAGTACCCACATTATATGATGAGGTTGTGGAGGCGAGTACCCGTAACCTAAAAGTAAGTAAGATTAATGTGATTATGTTATGGCGTTGACTTGTTGGAGTGTTGCTAGATATGCCTTCCATGATGTAAGCTTGACTAAAGGTTGATGACCTAAGTCTTGGCTAAGCTTAAGTGAGGTTACTTTAGGGAGTATTCCTTTTTCACTAGGATGCTTATTATGTATTGATTATGCACATTCCTTATGTCTTATGTTGACTAATGCATATGTTTATGTTGTTTATGCTAGCCATCATATTTAGTCCTTGATTATACTAACGCATAATTTTGCCTACATTCTTATCAAATGTAGGGTCCGACGCTCCCAATTCACATTTTTGTGGCTAGGTTCCTAGAAGATTGTGAAGTGAAACTTTGGTGATTCCTCATTGTATTCGAGGATTGGATCACCCTATCTAATTATGTCTTTCTTTTATGTTTGAGACTTTTGTATGGGTTGCTTCCCAATATTTATATTCTCTTATGTTTAGATGGTTTGAGACAATGTCAAGTTAGACTAACGCTTGCTTTTATAAAAGACATTGATTGTATTGAAATTTTTTTAATCCCCTCTCATTTCTATTACTTTATGTTATGATATGCTAAGTGGCTTGTATGAAGCCTCACGGGGTCTTATACGCCTTGTTATATCTAGGGGGTACCCATGGGTTGTGACCGTTTTTCCTAACGATTTGGAGACATTACTTGTATGGTGTTCATCTTGATGTAATCATAGATCATAAGAGCTTCCAGTATGGTTTCACCCAGAAAGAATTGAATCTTTGCCATCCGGGTAGGGCAAATGTAGTGATTGATGCTTTCATTAGACTATGTATAGGTAGTGTAGCGGATGTTGAGGAATAAAAGAAAGAGTTACCCACATATATTAACCAGTTTGCTCGCTTAGGAGTTTGCCTTACGGACACATCAGATGGTAGTTTGGTAGTTCAGAATGGATCAGAATTCTCATTAGTACCGAAGGTTAATGAAAAATAGGATAGCGATCCTATATAACTTCAATTTAAAGGTGTAGTTCATCCGCATAAATTTGACGTTTTCTCCCAAGGGGGAGATGGTTTGCTTCGTTACCAGGGTAGCTTATGTGTTCTAATGTGGGTGAGGCTAGACAATAAATTCTTACAGAAGACCATAACTCCAGGTATTCTACTCATCCAGGTTCCACTAAGATGTATCGTGATCTACGAGAACTCTATTGTTGGAACGACATGAAGAGGGACATCACATGTTTTGTGGCTAAGTGTATTAACTATTAACAGGTTAAGGTAGAACATCATAAACCAAGGGGTGTGACTCAGGAGATTAACATTTCTACATGGAAGTGGGAATTGATAAACATAGACTTCATTACGGGCTTACCTCATACTCATTGAGAGCATGCATCCATTTGGATTATAGTACACACAGTCACTAAGTCAGCTCAGTTCTTGTCATTCAAGACTACTGATTCAGTGGAGGACTACGCCAAACTCTTTATCAGTGATATAGTCAGGTCACATCGGTTTCCCTTGTCTATCATCTCAAACAGAGCTCCTCAGTTTAGTTCTTATTTCTAGAGATCATTTCAGAAGGGTCTTAGTACTAAGGTGAATCTCAGCACAACATTTCATTCACAGAAGGATGGTCAGGAAGAGCGTACCCTTAAGACCTTAGAGGATATTTTGAGAGCTTGCGTGATCGATTTCAAGGGTAATTAAGATGATCACCTACTTCTCATAGAGTTTTCTTACAATAACAACTTTCATTCAAGCACTCAGATGTCCCCTTATAAGGCATTATATGGGCATAGATGCAAATCTCCGGTTGGTTCGTTGGAAGTAGGTGAAGCAGCCTTGATTGGGCTAGATTCAGTTCATGAGGCTATGGAGAAAATTCATCTCATCAGAGATAGACTAAAGATAGCTCAAAGTCGTCAGAAGTCCTATGCAGATGTGAGATGAATGAACTTAGAGTTTGAATTGATGATTGGGTTTTCCTAAAGGTGTCACCTACGAAGGGGATAATGAGATTTGGAAAGAAAGGGAAGCTCAGTCTTAGATATGTAGGTCCTTATGAAATCCTAAAAAGGGTAGTCTCAGGTATGTAGATCCTTACAAAATCCTGAAAAGGTTTGCTAATGTGGCTTATGAGTTAGAGCTGCCAACGAACTAGTAGTGGTTCATCTAGTCTTTCACATTTCCTTGTTGAAGAAGTATGTGTGTGATCCAGTATCGAGAGTACCATTAGAGAGTATGGTTGTAAAGGATAGCCTCACCTATGAGGATATTCCAATTGATATTCTTGACTGTCAGGTTCGTAGGTTGAGAAATAAGGAAGTCATTTCAGTAAAGGTTTTGTGGAGGAGTCAGTCCATAGAGGGACCTACTTGGGAAGCAGAAGGAGCCATGATGGTATCCTCACCTCTTTCTTTCCGATTTGATTTCATCTTGAGGTACTAGTTCCTCTCCAGTCCCTCAGTTTACTCGTGTGTAATTCAATCTATGTATCTTGTTCCCTCAATTATTTTTGCATTTCAGCATATTTGCATGTTCATGGAACTCAATTCAGTCAGCTATCAGTTTCTAGAAATCAGTTGGTAGGGATTTCAGCCTTTTCCCCCAAACTCAACTTTCTTAGTCTTTATTCAAGGACGAATGATCCCAAGGGGGACATAATGTAACACCTCGAATCCAAGGAGATGAGAAATTTCAATTTGTTCATAGTCCTGGTGACAGCACAGACGACACCACCCACTGCCCGTAGGTGGGACAACGGTCCGCAGATAGGGTCCCGCCATTAGAGTCTAAGATTTAGGGGTCTCTGATCCCACCCACGGTCGACTATTACAGTCTGTTGTTGGACCTACGTACCATAGGTCTGGCTGTTTGTGAGGGTCGACAGTTATTAAAAAAAGGGCTTTTGGGTAAACTTCAAATAGTAATATCTTTTAGAAGAACATGAATTAGGTGGTCTATGACCTATCAAATTAAAGATAATTGAGTTTTCTTTCCAACGCCACCGGGTTTGGTAAAATCCAAGATCGAAGGAAAAAGTTATGCTTGTTTCAGTAGAGACATGTTGGGCAGGGCCACAACCACGACCTAGTTGACGAGCAGCGGTTCTAATGACGACCCGTTAGTCCCACCGTGAATGGGACTTTTATTTATAATGTTTCAAAGACACTATTTCCAATTCTAAGTATCAACGATCGTAAATCAGTACAAAACCCAACAAACAGAGTTGGGGTCCAATCCCACAGGGGGCAATATGTGTTTCAAATTCAATTGGAAAGTATAAATGTGGTCAAATCAGCCATAGGAATAAAAATTATAGAATAAAGACATTATTCAAATCAAGGGGTGACACGAATGTCAATTGAGGGGTTTTGGTTTAGATTATCAGCTAAAAGCAATCACAAATACTAGGAATTAACAATAATGACACGGAATCTTGGGATGCGATCGATTATAGGCTAATATAGACATATGGGTAATTGCAACTATTAGTAAATAGGTAGATATTAGTGAGTAGGCTGGACTATAAATGAGGTAATTTTCTCTTGAACAATTACCCTGACTCAAGTGATTTCTCTCGAACATCAACAAGCATGAAAATTAAGAGCAGCCCACACTTTAATCCATTCACTCTTTCGAGCTAAATGTGTGCGATTGGGTTTAGGATTTACTCTCTCGAGCTAAACCCAAATCAACCAAATACCCACAAACCATCAATCAGAAACCTTAGTTTTAAAACCTCTCTCTGGTGCAAGCCAAGAACACAAACATAGAACTGCATTTGCAACTACAATTCTTAAATTAAACCACAATTAATGATTGAACTCGCGTTTAAATATCATTTAAACTAACAATTAGCAATACCCATAAGCTAAATTTGTCCATAATCACACACCAAGAATTTGGGGTTATAGCTAGACATTATACAAAGGTAAAAACAGTTACCAAATTGATTATCCATCAACTGGGTAAGAGTATTTCGTCTTTACAATGCTCCAATTTGATGAATCTCAAAGACCCACTTCCAATTTCTAAAAAGTGAATTTCTTCAATCCTTCAAAGCTAAAGAAAACTCTAGAAAAAACTGTCTCAGATGTCAAAAAATTAAAATGATTACTTGATAAAAGATTCCTTGATACTAACTAAATGTTCAAAATCCTATTTACAGTTGCCAAAAATGTGCTACGAAAACCCATTCGGCGAAGTAAGTCAGGCTCGCTGAACCACTCGGCGAGCCACCCTTTGGTCTCTTCCATCGCCCTTTCGCCTTGGCATTTAGCATCCTCAAGGTCTCTAACTTTGGGAGATCTATCTTGGCTTCGCGGAATCACTTGGTGATCCGTCCGACTGCTCCTTTTCGTTGCCGACTTGGTTCTTTCCTTCAAGGCTTGGTACACTGGAACTTTAGGCGGTTAGATAGCCATTCGGCGATTCGCCAAGTGACCTTGGCGATCACCAGGCTTGCGTTTCTTCATTCTTCTAGTTTTTTTTGTTCCTTTTTGCATGTTACTGTCCTTACTTTGTTCCTCAATCCATGTACCTGAAAATCAAGGATTTTTCATTAATTTATGGCACAAATTAAACATTTGAGGACACTAAATTTATATAAACAAAGCCCTAAATGAGTCCAAAGCTCGAACTCATCAACACTTCCAACTTAAACTTTTGCTTGTCCTCAAGTAAAACTCAATCATGGATGCACACAACAAGACTCAACTTACTCATGCAAGGATCAATTGTGCACTCAAAGATTCAAGTTTTGACTCACTATTATCAAAGATGCTCAAGTTCACAATATTTGCTTCAAATGCAAGTTCAAGCTCAACAAAGGTACTCAAATGCCCTCACAACAAAGATGATTCCATACTCACACACAATTTCTCAACAATTCATAGTTTCAGAATCACAAACGACTCTCACACTCACAAATATGAACACATGCATGACTTCACCCATATGTTTGCCCTTATTTTCCAATCAACATTCGGTTTAGCTCACTCAAGATCAAAAAGGTCTTTTCAAGGCCTGTAATGGGGCTGAGTGTAAAGGTATGGTCATTTAGGCTCAGTGGCTCCTACCCTAATGAAATGTGGTCTGAACACCATTTTTTCCCTTTCTTCAACATTTTGATCATGTCCACAATTCACACCATTATTCACTTTCACATGGACTACTGGATACCCCATTTCTTTTTGCAATTTTCATCACTTATTTCTCAACTTTTTCATTCTTTTATTTTCAATTTTTTTTACATGGAGGGGTTCCATATTTTTCAAAACCATTGCTCAAAGGAGGAATTTTTCACATTCTTGATTTACCTTCTCTTTTCACCACACCCCCAACTTAGACTTTTGGCCTAAGTTGGTTATTCAATCAAACCACACTTCATGAGGATTATGGGTGAGTGGATAAAGATGGGTCACAATTGCTCAAGTTTCTTCCAAGAAAAGAAGAAAGCTCAAAGGGTTCAAGCAAAGTTCGCACACCTCACAAGGTTGGCCACAAAAGGAGGTATATTATCAAATGGTTTCACTCATCAAAATTGTTGCCTAAGATCATTTCAAGAGCTTGCATCACTTAGTCAACCGGACCAATGGGGAAAATTCTAGGTGTCACCACACACAATGTTCAAGGTAAGCTCATCACAAGGCATTGGCACCAATATCAAACGAGACTCATTCGAGAAAGTGTGAAATGTTTATCATAAGAGACTACATCCGATAATTGGCTAGTCATAACAAGATGCAAAAAGTTTACATATTGTCTATGCAACTTCCTTTGTCCTCATCGTCGCTGCGCATTCATTTTTGTTCGATTAAGAGCACTATTCAAGTCATCGGTGTTGATCATAACTGATACTCAAATTTGGACAAGAACAACCACATTCACACACAATAAGAGGTGGCAAAAAATTTAAAAATTGGTCAAAAACCATTTACATTCAAAACAAGGAGTCACAAGCTCAAACATCCACAAGATAGCATCAACAAACAATATAAAATACAAAAACCCAATATATATACAAAATATAGTCACAAGAGGTGGGTATGAAAATACATCACCCCACCACAAACAAAAAGCAATTGTCCTCAAATGCAACTAAAGTAATCAAAAGTCAATAAAAATGACAGAGAGGGAGGTAAAGAAGAATCATGTCTACATAGTCCCTCCATCTGTGGGGGAATCAATGCCTGGGGTAACATCAACATTGGCTCCACTAGAGCCTGCCATGGACGTATCTGCGAATGAAATCTTCACGGTTGAATGCACCATAGCCTCCTCAACCTCTATAAGGCCCTCATATGTGGTATCCTCTTGGAGACCAAGCTGCTCCTCATCTGTATCTGCCTCAGACTCAGCAGCAGCCACCTAATCAGCTCGAACCTCATCTCTGGTGGTAGCCAAAGGCACATCCGAATCAGTTGGTATATCAGGGATCTCCACAGTCCCAAAAATAATCAACATATTTGTGGACTTCATCTTGTCCACATCCTATCTCAACCCAGCAATTACAGCCTTTAAGACCGTCATCTCATCAGTGGCTTCCTAACCTCTCTCACACACCTCTATCCTTGTTGTGAGGGAATTAATAGACTCTCTAAGAGGGGTCACAAAAGTGGTGAGAACACTCTTAATCATCCTAGGGGCTGCAGCCTATAGCCTGGAGGCACGCACATCAGCAGAATGGGATAGATGTCCCATCCATAGTATCGCAACCTGAGTGAGTGGGGATCATGATGTAGCAACATTAGCAACAGACCTAGGAGGCAGGGGAGTGGTAGAAGAACTCGGGGTCATAGAAGGGGAAGTACTAGAGATACCTGAAGGCCTAGAATCTGGAGTAGGCAGTATTGTTTCTGCATGTAGTGTCTCAATGTCAACAGTCGGGGAAGTATCCACCGGGGTTGCCTTTTTCTTCTCAGGATCATCCTTCAAATACTCAGCCCAAATCTACCGGATGTCGGTACAGGAGGTTTTTATCACTTTCACATCCTTCTTATCATCGTGAGGCACCCAGGCTCGTCTGCACAACTTGGTGATCAACATCGGAAAAGGGAGGGAGGTTTGGCGCTTCTTGGCCCTCATGGTCATATCTTGTGCAATGATCATGCCTAAATTTATGCGCTTCCCTGAAATGATGAATCTAGGGCAAGCCACCTTTGTGTGGTGGAGGATAGACTCGTTCTGTGACGGCATAATGGTATTGTTGATGAAGCCAAACCAGTACCTCGTTGACACATTGAGGTCTTTCTTCTAAATTTGCATTCCAGCCTCAATCCACCTAGGAGTACCATCAGATAAAAAAGGAACCAACAATCTTTTCATAGTCTCCAAGGGATTTCTCTTGATCATGTACTGGTAGTCATCTACAATGTTGTCAATGCATTCCACCACAACATTTATGTCATTATTGTCACACTTCACCTTCTTCCCCCTGACAACTACATAGTCCACTGGCTTGAAGGTTGAAGCCTTCCTCTTTCCCTGTGGCACCAAAGCTCCATAGGCAGTGTAAAACTCCTGGACCCAACTAGGAATATAAGAACACCGGGGTTTAGTGAAGATCTCAAACATGCGGGCCTTTATGGTGCGCCATATCTCTAGGTACCGGTCTATCACTCCATCCATAGACAGCCTCTTCTCCTCAATGATGGTCCTCAGTCTCTCAGCCTTTAGTCTATTCATAGACCAGGGAGGAGGACCCTGTGTAGGTGGTGTTGGGGCCACAACTTGTTCTGGAACAGGAGGAGGAGTAGTGGCCTAGGGTATTTGTATCCTAGATGGATCATGCAACCTCTTGGAGCATATTTCAGCTCTCCGGGCTAGCAGTAGTTGATCATCCTCATGCTCAGAAATGTCAACCTGAGGGTCCTGCGGCTCACCCTCACTCTCAGAAATGGTGAGGTGAGTGGCGTAAACTCCCTCACTATCGGATCTGACCTACGGTGACTCAGCACTGGGTGCCTTGCCCTTTCCTTTACCCTTTCTACCTGTGGTCAAAAGTTTTGTTGATTTTGCCTTGGATGCAGCTGCATCCTCATTGATTGTGATTCCATTTTCCCGCTTGCGGGGTTGCACGTCTCGTCCTACTACTTTTGGCCTACCCATATCTGCAAAACACATCGGAAAAATTAGAAACAATTCAAGAAAAATGCAGAATACAGGTTGTAGAAAGGCTCACCGAACCGATCAGCGAGTCACCGAGTCACTTTGGCTAGTCAGATGGGGCTCGCCGAAAGGACTGGCTTGAATGTTTCCCAGAAAAGTGGTAGGTCGACGATGTGTAGGGCCCTTCGGTGAATCATTGACATCACTCGGAGAACTCAGGCTAGGCCGCCGAAAGTTACAATGTGTTTTAGGGGTTAGGGGCACAGAAAGGGCGATCAAGGGAGACTTTCGGCGAGTCGTCAGGTGAACACGACAAGTTTAGGCTTCCTACCGAAAGTTACAGACTCTTATCTAGCCAAAACATGAAATAAAAGGTGATTAAGTGGTACATTGGCGAACCACTGAACGGTTCGGCGAGCTCGATCCAGCTCACCAAACTGCCCAACGTGCCAAATTTCAACCCTGTTCCCAAATTCAAGCCCACATCCCCCAAAAATAAAATCAAACTACACATTTATGCAATTAAACTAAGACCCATTCAACCCATGCCACTAGGATACTCAAACTTCCTTCGGTTTGGCCAAAAATTGCCATTTGACGACTTTTACCCTTAAGAATGATGTCAAACACTCCATCATTGGGCAAAGTACGTCATTTATCCCAATTGAAGTTACTCAGACTTCACTCGAATAGACCCAACAACAATTTACCGCAACCCAACAAATTATGATCAATTTTAGAGCACAAAACTTGGATAATCAACATTTTAATAAATTTAAACACAATTACGCTACTACGATGGGAAAATTAACACATCAACTATTATTTCAGAATAAACCCAGCATACATCAGCATAATTTACACAAATGCATTCGAGATCAACCACAATTCAAGAGTTCGGGGTTCAAAAGACCACCCTTTATGAGAATGAAGAGTTTGAAAAGCCGACAATGAAATCCGAATCCGAGCACGATATCAAAGAGCAACAATCTATAAAAATGCAAAAATATTGAAAATCTAGAGTGCGGGTGTGATTGTACGAGGCTAAAATGAGGGAATATGAAAGAGTTTGAAATTTTAAACCTTTGGCCTTTTAAAACCTTTCAGTTTGCAGCCCTTTCGGTGATATTAGTCTTCCTCAACGAACCACTCGGCGATGTGCCGAGTGGTGACTTACCTCGCCGAGTTTTACAGGACCTTCAGTTAATTTAGGGGTCCAAACGATGGACAAAGTCAGGCTCGCCAACCTATTCGGCAAATCGTCGACTCGTCCATAGGCACACTTTACAGACTCTCACCTATGATTTTTGTGAGTCCAACGGCGGTTAAAGTCAGGCTCATCGACCTCTTCGGTGAGTTGCCGACTGGACTTTTGGCTGGCTAACCTGCATTTTTCAAACACATTCCACGCTTCAACCTGCACAATCAACACCCGTTATTCAAAATCAAAAAACAAAGCATTAAAACCTTGGGTTGCCTCCCAAGAAGCGACTTAGTTAACGTCATGACATGAGGCAAGTATCCATTTAAGCTTCATTCTTGGAGTTTGCCATAGTATCACTAGGCGACCCCCCTTGTTGTCTTGGGTTAAGATGTGAAGAAATCTGACCCATTTGGGTCTCCAACTGTTTGATAGAGATGGAATGAGAGGTCACCATCTAGTTGAGAGTCGATACATTTTACTTTATTTCTTTCAAAACTTTATCGGACCCTTCAACCTTGTTGAGAATATGTGAGAGCATATCCTCAGTCCGGCCACCCTTAAAATCTTTGGGCTTGTGATGCTCGTGGGGAGGAACATACCTATCCTTCTTCCCTTCTCTTTCCTTCGAAGTGGCGTTACTATCACGCCACTCTCTATCATGGTCTCTCCAGCCCTCATGTCTATTCTAACCTTGATTACCACCCAGCCTTGGGTAGTTTGCATGATAACCTCCTCTTTGGTTGGCTAGGAAGTTCACTTTCTCAGTGTACAACGCTTCAAATTTGTCCTCTTCGGGGTTTACACCACCAACACCGACAACATTAACACTCCTAGTAACAGCACCCATGATGTTCTTGGCCAAGATATCCAGCTGGGTTATCATCTTTTCCATGT
Organism: Solanum chiquidenum; assembly: GCA_029582725.1. NCBI lineage: Eukaryota > Viridiplantae > Streptophyta > Magnoliopsida > Solanales > Solanaceae > Solanum > Solanum chiquidenum. The sequence goes on from JAJOOS010024829.1 coordinate 14,924, forward strand.
TTTGGTCTCCCTCTTGATCTTTTTCAATCTTTTCCTTTGTCAATTTGTAAATAAGAGGAGAGACTTGATCTTCACGGGTGTACCATATCCGGTTAATCTTGGTCATGCCATCAAGGAGTTGGATTGCTATCACATAAGGTTGTTGCATTAAACCTCCCAGAGAAAGTTGATCAGCTACTCCCTTGTTCACCGAATTGAGGCTTCCGTAATAGTATTGAAGCAGTACATTATCGGGCAATCCATGAGTTGGGCATTGCAGTACCATCTTCTTAAACCTTAGCCAAGTCTCATGGATTGGCTCACTCTCCAAACACTTGAAGCTTTGAATATTGTCCCTAAGTGTCATCATCTTCGAAGGAGGGAAAAATCGCACTTGGAATGCGGCAATGAGCTCATCCCACAAAGTGATAGAATCTCTTGGCAACTAAGCTAACCACTTACATACTTCTCCCATTAGAGAAAATGGGAACAACCTCAGCTGGACCAATTCTTGAGATAAGTTCTTAAAGGAGAATGGCCCCCAAACATTAAAAAAATCCCTAATATGCTCATGGGGATCCGCATGAGCCAGCCCACCAAACAAACCTTTCAATTGTAAGAGATGCAACATGGTGCTTGTAATGAGAAACACCGCGTATCCCTTAGCCGGAGGTAAACGAATGGCACCAACTCCACCCACTAGATTTGGGTCATTGACATTCGGGTCATTTACATCATTGAGATTCTCGATGTCATCTTGGTGGCCCACTTGGCTACCATTGCTTCTGTTAACACTCATTTCCTCCCCTGTTTTAACAAGCAACACAAAAATCAAAACTAAAAATAAGTAGATTCAACTATGACTAACAAGAATACAATTCAACTTCACCAAAAGAATTTCAAACAACACCACTCCTCGGTAGCGGCGCCATTTTGATTATTAATGTTTCAAAGACACTACTTCCAATTCTAAGTGTCAACGATCGTAAATCAGTATAAAACCCAACTAAATGAGTTAGGGTCGAATCCCATAGGCGATACATGTTTTATATTCAATTGGGAAGTAGGAATAAAAAATCTCAAATAAAGACATCATTCAAATCAATGGAGTGACACGAATGTCAAATGGGGGGGTTTTGATTTTAATTATCAGCTAAAAGCAATCACAAACACTAGGAATTAACAATAATGAGACAGATTCTTGGGGTGTGATCGCTTATAGGCTAATATAGACATATGGGTAATTGCAACTATTAGTAAATAAATAGATATAAGTGAGTACGCTGGACTATAAGAGATGTAATTTTTTCTCGAACAATTACCCTGAATCAAGTGATTTCTCTCGAACATCAACAAGCATGCAAATTAATAGTATCCCACACCTTAATCCATTCACTCTTTCGAGCTAAATGTATAAGATTGGGTTCAGGATTTACTCTCTCGATCTAAACCCAGATCAACGCAATACCCACAAACCATCAATAAGAAACCTTAGTTCTAAAACCTCTCTCTCGAGCAAGCCTAGAACACACAAATAGAACTGCATTTGCAACTATAATTCTTAAATTAAACTACAATTAATGATTGAACTCACTTTTAAATAGTATTTAAACTAACAATAAGCAATACTCATAAGCTAAATCAGCCCATAATCACATAATCGCTCCCCAAGAATTTTGGGTTTTAGCTAGACATTATAAAAAGGTAAAAACAGTTACCAAATTGATTATCCATCAACTGGAAAACAATAATTTCATCTTTACAATACTCCTAATTGATGAATCTCAAAGACCCACTTCCAATTTCTCAAAAGTGAATTTCTTCTATCCTTCAAAGACAAAGAAAACTCTAGAGAAAACTATTTTAGATGTCTACAAATTAAAAGGATTACTTGATAAAAGATTCCTTGATACTAACAAAATGTTAAAATTCCTATTTATAGTCGCAAAAAATGTGCTACGAAACCCATTCGACGAAGTAAGTCAGGCTCGCCAAACCACTCGGTGAACCGCCCTTTGGTATCTTTCGTCGCCCTTTCGCCTTGGCATTCAGCATCCTCAAGGTCTGTAAATTTGGGCGATCTATCTTGGCTTCATGGAATCACTCGGCGATCCGCCGACTACTCCTTTTTGTCACCAACTTGGTTCTTTCCTTCAGGGATTGGCACATTAGAACTTTAGGCGGTCAAATAGCCATTTGGCGATCACCATGCTTGCCTTTCTTCATTCTTCCAGTTTGTTTTGTTCCTTTTTGCATGTTAGTATCCTTGCTTTGTTCCTCAATCCATGTACCTAAAAATCAAGGATTTTTCATCAGTTTATGGCATGAGTTAAGCATTTGAGAACACTACATTTGTAGAAACAAAGCCCTAAATGAGTCCAAATCTCGGACCCATCAGACTTTGTCAGTTTTAAGTCAGGGTCATTTTGGTATTTTTCCCTATACATTGGGCAATTAAACTACGTCGTTTGATGCCTAAACTACGTCGTTTTACTCAATCTAAGCATAATAATCTAGTCCAAATCTACCCAAAACCCTCATTCTCCTAAAATCACCCAACTTAGAGTGAAAAGAAGAAAAAGAGGCGACTAACTCTCTCAAGAACAAGTAGAAGCGTTCTTTAAAATTCATCCTCAAAATCCAAAGGATTTATCTGTAAATTTTGTCACCAGGTATGTGAAATTTCACTAGTGGGTTCCTTTCACCCATTATTAGGTCCTTAAAATTCACTTTGTATCTTCAAATTCTCATGAACTATTCAGACCTAGGGTTTCTAGATTTTCAAGATTTATTACGATTATGGTTCCCCTGATCTAAATACCATGTTTCTTGATAAATTAGTATAGTTCCTTGCACAGAACTCAGAACCCTAGCTTATGTAAATTTATCCTTGTTCATGAATTATATTAGCAAGGCCAATCAGACAGAAAAACATGCTTCAGATTTCGAATGTTATATTCTTAGTTTATGAATGTTGCATTCTCAGTTAGCATGTCAGTTTTTGAGCTATTCAGTACTTGGTGCATTTTAACTTCATGAATAATCAGTTGGGAATAGACTTAGCACCGAGTTGGACTAGGGTTCAGTGTACCCTCAAAGTCCCAGAACTACATGCCAACGTAGGTTCAGAAGTCCCCTCTATTTGGCATCAATTTTTAGTAATCACGCCACAGTCATGCCTTTATACCCCTAGCAAGGTATATTGGGTCCTCTCGATGGGGTGTATACATCAGACTCCACGTTTAGCTCATGTGGTTTATGTCGGTTATTAGTAGCTCTCACAGTCAGACTCTTAGTGTTATTGATCAGGTTTTCAGCAGTTACTTCATTATACAGTTCATCATGTTATCTTCTTGATTAGTACTTTGTCATTGCATTCATTTTAGTTTTTCAGTTATACTTCAGATTATATCATTGTTGTGTTATGCATTGTTCAACTTAGCATATCTATATCATGCATGCTCAGTACATTCCAAGTACTAACACATACTTTGCGCTACATCGCTTCATGATGTAGGTTCAGGCACTTAGCTTCCATAGCAGACTTACATTGTTTCTCGATTCGAATTCGTCAACTCTAGTGGTGAGTCCTCATACTTCGAGGACAATACACATGCCTTTTATTTTAGTTTTAATTTTTGTTTTTAGTTTGTTTAGAGTTAGCTGGGGAATGTCCTAGCAACTCGTTTCAGTTAGAGGCTTTGTAGACATAATAGTAGATTCATCTAGACTTGTTTAGTGTTGTTTTAGTCATCACTAAAATCTTATTATATTTTATATATTCAGATTAGTTGGGTTTTTCCCCATTTTAGATATCCATTGCTTTTAGCTTATGCATAGTATATGATTTACTTAGTTATATTTCATCATGTTTGATATATGCCAGACCCAGGGTTATCTTTGGTTCACTCGTGGTCCTAGGTCTCGTGTTACGTCTAGGGGGTAGCCTCGGGACGTGCCATTAACTTTTCTCTAACAAACTCCACAAAATAGAAATTCAATATGATAAAAATATGTTTATAAGACTCCTCCTTTGATGTCTATTTGATAGATTATATGCCTCATTAAGACCTTACTGGATAACAAACTGGTGGGAAAAATCTAGTGAAGGAAAAAGAGTACATATATCTAATAATATGTATTATGTATGCCTCATTAAAAACCTTACAAAAAAACCCCAATGGGACAAAACCTTGTGAGGAAAAAATAGTACATCGTGTATAAACTCCCCCTAATGTGAACATTTGTCCAAAAACTTGAATCATATCATTCTAGGCATATGCCCCATCTTCTCAAAATTTGTAGTTGGTAGAGCGAATAGGTCAACCACATTATTACTTGAAAAAACCTGTTACATGTTGATAACACCATTCTTAGGAGCTCATGTGTGTAGAAATTCTTTGACGAAATTGTGCTTCCTTCTATCTTGTTTTATGAATCTTCCTTCCAGGACCAAAGAATTCTGCAAGTTCCTCACTTTAATTTCTTTAAGCAAATAATTTATTGCCTTTTTAAAAATCTTTAGGAGTTCAATTCAAGTTGTTAACTTGCATGACAATACTTGTATATGCTTCATTCATTTTCAGTCTATTCAACCCTTATAAGGATTATAAACAAGTTTTCCAAGAACCTGTATGTGCTTCATGCATTTTGAATCACAGGAATTTTCATATCAATTTTGTCAAATGAAAACATTCAATATTAAATGCATGATATCTTCTATTGTCTAGACTTCAAGTCAAATAAGCTTTACGCTTACTAAGATGCATCATTCCACTTTTTCACTAGATAATTATTTCTACACCAACATGCTTTAAAAGTCATAGAATTCATATCATCATAATATTTTACATAATTGCGCATTATTGTATCAAAGATATCGTCAATGATATATCATTTTGTATTGATTCACAATACGACATAACTTATTGATATCTCATCACTTTATTATTTTCAGGTACGTACCCCTCTCATGAGGATTCATGAAGTGTTATGTTGTAAGCTCTTCAAGAGCACATTTCCCTCTTATTATGATCATTTTGATTTTTTTATCCTCCCCCTTTTTTAAGGATTATTTTACATAGATTCGATAAGTCTATCATACTACATGTATCTCGTTGACTCAATCACTTAAAAACATTCAATAGGAGCATTTAAAACTCTTGTGTTGCTTCTTATCTCCCCATTATGTTAGAAAACTAACATATATCTCAATCTATTTTGGAGAATCCATCTTTGTGCATCATGGTATATTCATTAATCATAAACTACACATCAATATTATCAGATGAAAAATATTTGGTCCATGACCATAAATCAATTAAAAGAAAAATTGATCATAATTTATTAGTCTAATGTATACAATTACTTTTGTATACAATATTGTATTTTAAATCAACACATGAAACTTTGTTCTCATATGCAATGATTCAACTATTTATCTAAGACATTTCATGTCACATCAGTTTAAATATTTATCAATATTATTGAGATAAGTTGTTACATATCCTGAAAGTTGTGTTTTTAACTCAATTATCTTACACACAATTTTGTGAATTTCAAACTGCATGTTGACAACAAATGCACATGTGATTATCTTATAGATGCATTTATTTCACATATCACATAGCCGGTGTACGGGCTCATATTCACCTTTTATACTTTCAGAATTTAGGAATTTAATCTCAATATTAGTTCTTCAATATATGTTGAATATTTAATGTTCACATCTTCCAGATGACCGAATCATTCATGCCACCTAAAAAAATTATTTTGTACTAGTAAACTCCAACTCTACCATGACATGTGTGTTTTGCTTTAGTAAATTTATGATTTATTTTTATGAGAAAATTTTAGATTTACAACTCTGTGAGTAATTTTCAGATTTATTTCTTCTTAATCACTCTACCTTTTCTGAAGGTGAGTCGTGATCCCATCACGATGAGGACATATATGTATTGATAAACTTTATTTTACACTATCATATTCACTTTAGTATTGAGTTTATTCAATCCCAATCGATAGACACTAATCACTAAATTTTGTGGATAAAAACACAACATTTTTAAGGTGAAGGGACTTAATATGATTATCAAAAAATTGAGCCAATAATCATATTATTTGTGCCAATAATTTTACAAACACAAAGTTGTAAGATGATAATAGGCACACATGAGACCATCTTGAAAGAACATCTATTAGGATCATGAAGTACCTAAACAACCTACTAGGTGGGTGAATAGGTCCACAAAAATCTCATGTAGACGTTTCAAGAACGTAAGGGACTCAATCTTAACTTTTGTTAATGATGGTCTCATAATTAACTTATCTTGATAACAAGGAGTACAAGAAAATTTACCAATTAAAAGAATCTTGAGGTTCTTTAATAGATGTATGTAACACCTCGAATTCAAGAAAGGGGGTAGGGAGGGTCAAATGGGAAACTCAAAAGCCTAAATGTGGACCATGGAACTCCTCACGGAGCCTAGACAGGTCGTGAATAGGACCACGATCCATTGGAGGGCTCGTGAAGGTGCCCCAGACCTACCTCGTAGGTTTCCCTCTAATGAAGGCAGTGGACAGCCCGTGGTGAGCATCACGCCCCGTAGAGGTGCTCGTAAAACCTTCCAGAAGCTATCCAGGAGGGCTCCCTTCTCACGTTCCCTTTTGACAGCCCATAGTAAGCCTCACGAGGCTTGAAGGCAGTCATGAAGGATGGCCAATATTCATAGGCCACTAAGCAAGGATCACGGTGGTCATAATGTGTCGTGGTCCCTCACACGAGCCGTGGTGGCTGCCATGAGGTGGTCGCATTAGCTGTTAATCAGGGTCTTTTGGGTCTTTTCCTAATTGTTTTAAATCAATACCCATCATTTTCCCTTAAGCCCAAAGTCGTATATAAGTGATTTTTAACCCTAAAATAACTCATTCAATTTATTCTCTACTCATTTACCAAAAATAAGACATATCTTCCTCTCAAAAATATTTCTCTCCATAGAAAGCTTGAAGAAGAAGGGTTCAACCTAGGGTTTGAAGTCAAGACTCCTAATCTTCAATTGAAGGCAAGATCTTTTTATTTGATGTCATGATTTCCTTTAAATATTGATTTATTTTATTGTTTTATTACCTACCAAGCATGAGTTGAGATAATTACATGATTTTATAATGAATTCTCATGAACCATGTCCAAACCATGTTTTCTAGATATCGATTATTGAAAGTGGGTTTTTAACTATGAAAGGTGAATTATGGAATCATGCATATTCTTATGGAATTGATGTGATATGATGTAGATTGCTTTGAGATTAAAAGAATATTTGTTGTCATTATTGTTAATTTTTGTGAAAGGATTGCTCACATATTCATGAAAGGTTTTATCAGATGAAGGATTCTAAGGTTGAAAGGTCTTCTCACCTAAAATTAGTCAAAGATAAGGAGTTATTCTAATGAAACCTATCTTGGATTAGTTACTTAATTGTAACTTTCCATGGATGACATATGACTTAGCTTGGATCGGCAATATGACATGCCCTTCCATGGATAATAAAGACAAGTTAAGAAATAACTATTATGTGGGATTTATGCTTAGCACCGAGAGGATATTGGGATGCTAGCTCTCTTGTTAGTAGAGGTCAGGTTTCTAGTGGTAATCTTCTTATCCCATACCTATCTTCCCCTATAGGATGATTGTCTTAGATAGACATTAGCTTGTGGATCTACATAAACTAGAAGTTCATGGTCTTACCTTGGATAGTACGACACCCCTTTTTGGTGTTGGCCAGACACTAGGTTCTGTGTTGATAGCTCACATAGTCTTATATTCTCCCACAATAATGAATTAAGGCTACTTCAAGAAGTATCTCACATGCGTTCTAAGATGATGTTAATTACATTGAATTTGTTTTATGACTTTTGTCCTCAACTTCTTTTATATTCATGATTTATCTTGGTCATTGCACTTTATGAAGATGTCCCCTTTTAAGCATGTTTTCAAATGTTTTATGCATGGCTATCATACTTGGTACATATTTTGTACTAGCGCATACTCTTTCCTACATTTCCTAAAATGTAGGTACATTTCCTAAAATGTAGGGTTTGGCCTAACAGATTCGCACTTTCGTGGCTAAGGATCTTATATAAAAGATTGAAGATTTGGTGAGTCCTCATATTCTGAGGACCAAGCTTGATTTCTCTTTTGTCCTTACTTTCAGTTTTGGAACTTGATGTATGGGCTACGCACGGATGAACTCTTATGTGCTAGATAGCTTTGAGACAATGTTTAGATTTCTACTTTACTTAATAAAAATTTTTATGTTGAAACTGTCTTTTAAATCTCGTTATTCTATTATCTTGTATGATGAAGGCTAAGTGGCTAGTATGGGGCCACTCAGGGTCTTAAACGCCATGTTATGCCTAGGGGCTACTTGGTTCATGAAAAACTTGGCATCAGAGCACAAGGTTTAGAAAGTCCCTAGGAAGTCTAATTAGCCATGTCAAGTAGAGTCTTGTTCATGAGTGTGAAGCGCGTAACATTTTTGAATGAGACACTATAAAATGTTTAGGAAACTCAACTTCTTTTATTAAACTAAAGTCATGTAATAGACCTTGACTCTATAATGTCTCTCTCCTAATCCTTATCTGATGCTCTACAGGATATGGCCACTCGAAGGGCATATGCTATAGAAGGAATGCGAGAGAGAATAAGAATTAAGAGGCTCCTCCTCAAGCTCCTCAAGTTCCAGTTGATCCTTTGGCTGAGCAAGTGACTAATATGAAGTTTAGGGCTGATTTTCAAGTGTTGTCTCAAGCCATGACGACCCAAGCAAATAGGGAGGTTGTGGCTCCCGTTAACCCAAATTTGGGTACGGCGGCATCTAGAGTAAGGGACTTCACTCGAATGAATCCTATGGAGTTTTATTGATCTAAGGTGAGGAAGATCCTCAAGAGTTCATTGATGAGGTTTACAAGGTGTTGTTGATCATGGGAGTGATGCTAGTGGAAAAGATGGAATTAGCCACTTATCAACTTAAGAATGTTGGTCACGCATGGCTCAACCAATGAAAAGAAGGGAGAGAGGAAGATGCAGGTCCTCTTGATTGGGAAAAATTTAAAGTTGCTTTTCTTGATAGGTTCTTTCCCCTTGAGATGAGGGAGGAAAAGGTGCTTGAATTCATCAACCTTTATCAAGGAAACATAAGCGTGAAGGGATATGCTTTGAAGTTCACAAAATTGTCTCGATATGCTCCCACTATGATTGTCGATCTTAGGGCAAGAATGAGTAAGGTTGTTTCGGGTGTGTCTGAGATGGTAGTTAAGGAATGTCGTACCACTATGTTTATCAATGATATAGACATTTCTCATCTCATGGTTCATGCTCAATAAATAGAACATGAGAAACTTAAGGAAGGGTCTAGGGAGGAAAAGAGGGCCAAGATCGGTGATTGTAACATCTCATACTCAAATACTGGTGGACATGGTCGTCCTAAGTTCCGACAAAGGTTATCGGACCAAGATTCCTCCAATGCTCCTACAAAGTTTAATAAAGATAGGGTGTCTAACCCTAAGCCTCAAGGAGGGAATGGTAGTGGATCTTCATTGCCTACTTGTGTTTGGTATGGAAGAAAACATGAGGGTAAATATTTAGCATGCATGGATGGTTACTTTCATTATGGTAAAAGTTGTCATAAGATGAGGAATTGCCCGATGCTTATGGCTAAAGGAGAAGAGGGTAAGCAAGCTCCTTTCAGTGGTTTGGGTTTCAATGCTTCCAAGAAAAACCAATTCTATGCACTTCTGACTCGTGGTGAATGAGAGGTTTCTCCCGATCTGATTACAGGTATGTTGAAAGTCTTCCAACTTGATGTTTATGCCTTACTTGACCCCGCTGCTACCTTGTCTTTTGTGACGCCATATGTGGCTATGAAACTTGATATTCTTCCGGATGTGTAATTAGATCCTTTTTATGTCTCTACTCTTGTTGGTGAATTTTTTTTGGCTAAGAGGGTCTATAAAAAGTGTCATGTATCCTTGTCCCATAGAGTCACTCATGTTGACCTCACAAAGCTTGATATGCTAGATTTTGATGTTATCCGTGGAATGGATTTGTTGCATGCATGTTACACTTTTGTTGATTGTGGAACCCATGTAGTCAAGTTTTAGTTTCCAAAGGAACCTATCCTAGAGTGGAAAGGGGAAAATTTTATGCCTAAGGGTTAGTTCGTTTCTTGTCTTAAAGCTATAAATATTATTTCAAAGGATTTAATTTACCATCTAGTTAGGGTGAGATATACAGATTTCGAGACCCCTACTCTTAAGTCGGTCCCCATTGTAAATGAGTTTCCAGAAGTATTTCCAGATGATCTATCTGGAATTTCCTCCTGGAAGGGGAATAGACTTTGGTATTGACCTTCTCCCAAATACGTAACCTATTTCTATTCCTTTTTACCGTATGGCTCCGATGGAAATTAAGGAACTAAAGGAGCAATTGAAAGATTTGTTGGATAAGGGTTTCATCCGACCAAGTATCTCTCTATGCGGTGCTCCAGTTTTTGTTGTTAGAAAGAAAGATGGTTTACTTTGTATGTGCACTGACTACCAGTAATTGAACAAAGTTACTATTAAAAATAAGTATCATCTTGTCACACCCCAAACTCAAGGGGCACAACTGGCTCCTAATGCCAAAACTCAGGCCTGAGCCGACCCCGCTAAACCATTTGCTACTAGCGTATGGCAGCCACATGCAATCAAGAAATCAAACAAGTATATCTCAGCTTAAATTTAAGCCATCGGCCGGCAAGGACCCTGCCCACTGATCTATAAAAGAAACAGCTACTCCCAGGAGATCATATAAATAAATAGCCAACTAGCACAGAAGTTCTGATTGGGCCGTCGAGGCCACCATGATA
>JAJOOS010024830.1:0-16015 GCA_029582725.1 Solanum chiquidenum
TTTTTTTTTTTTTTTCAATTTAAATCCCCCCATTTTTATATAACGAATATCGAGTTAAATATTTGCTATTGATAATATTCTTCCATATTCTCTGTGGGATCGACCCCGACTCATAGTTGGGTAAATATATTGCATACGATCGTTTATATTTCTTTTCAAGAAGTATATTTGAACGTTATCAAGAGTGAATTAAGAAAAAATTTAAACAAATAACTAAGGAAATGACGAGAGTGTGGTCTATAGATTGAATTAAACTTGAATCTATTATGAATTAAGCAAGTAAATCAATCAGAAGAGTGAATTAAGAAAGAATTTAAACAAGTTATCAAATCATAACAAATCAACCAACAAACTGCAAAAATGAATTAAACTTGTATTAAAAGTGTATTACACTGTATTAAAGTTGAATTAGAAGAGTGAATTAAGAAAGAATTTAAACAAATAACTAAGGAAACGATGAGAGAGTGTTCTATAGATTGAATTAAACTTGAATCTATTATGAATTAAGCAAGTAAATCAATCAGAAGAGTGAATTAAGAGAGAATTTAAACAAGTCATCAAATCATAACAAATCAACCAACAACAGCAGAGTACTTGACCTCACACACCTATAAACTTCAAAATTCTTCTCCAAAACCTCCTCATTGATAAACTTGAATTAAGCTTGAATTAAGAAAGTAACTAATGACATGCAATCGAATTTAAACCTTCTAACCTTTCAAACTTCAAAAAACTTCAAACTCAACTCTCTGCCCGAACTTGATTCATCTCGAAATTGATCGCTGAATACACATCGCTAAAGGTTAGTATAGACGAGATAGAGAATTAAGCATGAATTAAACAAGTAACTAAGACATGCAATCAAATTTAAACCTTCTAACCTTTCAAACTTCAAAAAACTTCAAACTCAACTCTCTGCCCGAACTTGATTCATCTCGAAATTGATCATTGAATACACATCGCTGAAGGTTAGTATAGCCGAGATAGAGAATTAAGCATGAATTAAACAAGTAACTAAGACATGCAATCGAATTTAAACCTTCTAATCTTTCAAACTTAAAAAAACTTCAAACTCAACTCTTTGCTCGACTTGATTCGTCTCAAAACTGATCACTGAATACACATCTCTGAAGGTAGTATAGCCGTATTTGTTAATAAAATTGTGAGTAAGAAGTGGCGAGAGAAAATTGCAGCAGTGAGAGAAAATCCCAGCGGCGAGAGAAAATTGGGAGCGAAAGATGGAAAGGATGAAGTGAATTTAATTTAATTCATCCAAATTGTCATATATGGTTAAAAAAATAATGTTGACAAATGTAGTAAATATTTTTAAAAAAGTATACACGTAAGTGATTTTCCCAACTATATATTCTTATAGTGGTTCATATATATTTTTATTGTTATACAAATGGTTCACATATACCTTATATTTAACGGAAGTAAAAAAATAATTTTAGATTTATATTTTTGACTTTTTAAAATAAAAAATAAATAAAATATATATATATATATATATATATATATATATACTTCTAGCAAAGTTCAAGATATACTTTAATCTTTTTCATACATAAATTACTTTTTTATTTATTTGATTATCATTATTTGAGTTTCTTATTTTATTTCATTTTTTTCTATCATTCTTTAGTGTTAAGAAAAAAATTAAAACTATTTTTGTGTGGCTATATTATAATTTAAAACTATTTTTTTCAACTATATTGTAATTTGGTTTTTGTATTTAGAAGAAAAATTGGGGAATCTATAATAAATGTTACAAGAAAATTCGTGAAACATAAATAAATTTGACCATCAAAATAATACATTTAAATTAGTCATTGAAACAAAAAAGTCAAAAAATATATATGTAAGGAGGATCAAATATATATTGTTTACATTTTCATAAAAAAATATTTTCAAATCAATTTTTTACTCGAACCCAAAATTGTTGGGTTCAAAAGTGATTCGTGTGTCATGCGGAAGCTTACAAATTGCAAATGATATGCAGATAAATTAGACGACACATAAAACTATACTAAAAGTCATAATATTATTATTTGATATGACCAATTGACCTATATAATTAAAAACTAATTAAAAGCATAAAAATTGTAGAGAGAAAATCTCCCTATAAACAAAAGTCTCTCTAAATGACTACATTATGGATGTTATTTTATTTTTTTTGTATGAAAAATGGGTATTCAATTTATAAGATTCCAGACTTTTCCTCTAAGGAAATAATAAATCAAATATGGAAAAAAAATTATATATTCCTTTCAAGAAAAGTTAAGCATTTATGATAATACTTTGACTTTCTTCAAGAGAAAAATAAACTTCAAATAAGGTAGGAAAATTAGGGCAAAACCCTAACAAATCTCCTATTTTGGCTTGAATTTTTTGGCAAAATAATCTTGATCCTCTTCCTTTACACAATCTTCTTGTATCACTGCTGCTTACCATGATTTAAGAATTGATATGAGTTAAAAATTGGAGTATGTGTTAAAAGTTATGAGCAGGATTGAAAGTGAAGCTCATGCGTTAAAAGTAATATGCATGAGTTGAAAGTGAAGCTCGTGCATTAAAAGTAATATGCATGAGTTGAAAGTGGAGCTCATGCATTAAAAGTGATATGCATGAGTTTAAAGTGGAGTTCATGCGTTAAAAGTAAGATGCATGAGTTAAAAGAGCTACCTGAGCATTAAAAGATTACAGGGTTAAAAGTTGGAGTCCATGTGTTAAAGTAATCATGAGTGGAACATTGATTTTGTTTTAAATGATGGAGCAGCAGGATTGTTGAAAATATATCTGAATTTTTGCTCCACATGTAGTAGCACAAAAATCTTCATTATTATCACGTTGATTGCAAATTGATCTGAAACTGCCTTGAACATGTCTTCAACTTTGTTCCATTGGATCATTGAACCATGTGTTCTGATACCACTTAGTGGATTTGAAAGTAATTAAGGTGTGATGCGGAAATTTACAAATGCAAATCTTATGCCGATAGATTAGACAACACATAAAACTATACTAAAAGTCATAATATTATTATTTAATCTGACCAATTGGCCTATGTAGAGAGAAAATCTCCTCGTAAACAAAAGTCTCTCTAAATGGCTATATTGTGGATGTTATTGTGTTTTTTGGTATGAGAAAATGGGTATTAAAATTATAGGATTCTAGACTTTTCCTCTGAGAAAAGAATAAACCAAATATGGAAGAAATTATACTTTCCTTTCGGGAAAAGTTAAAGCATTTATGGTAATACTTTGACTTTCCTTCAAGAGAAAAATAAACTTCAAATAAGGTAAGAAAATCAGGGCAAAACCCTAGCAAAAACTTCTTGGTTAAGGATGAAGGAATACTTACCAGTTACAACTCTACCACAACCCTTGTTGGTAATATGTTCTTTCTTAATAATACTTATGTATGATATAATAAAAAAAAACTTCTGCTCATTATTTTTTTATATCATTGTTCTCAGCTAAGAAAATGACTTTTAAGAATTGTTATTATTTTGAATAATTATTCGATTTAGACATTATAATTAAATTTTTGATGCAAATTCTACTTATTTTTTAATAATATGATGATGATAATTATTCCGTCTTTAATTTAGAGCACAATGTATAGTGCCAAGAATTAGTGAATTAATTGTAGAAAATCTATGAAAATTGAAAATAAAAATATATTAAAATAAATTATAATTGTTTGTCATCGAAGATATATTATTTAGTATGTAAAACAACTACATCAACTTAATCTAAACTATTTACATTCTAACATAAAAGTTTGTGTTTGGCCTTGATCAATATATAAAAATGAGTAGAAAATAAAATATTAAATTTATACATGCTTAAGAAATATTGTCCTATTAACAAATGTGTTGGATTTTGCATACTTTAAGCATACATTTGACTAGTATTTGCTTATTAATCCATAGACTAATTGATGGGCGTCATTAAAATAAGAATAAATTCAGATAAAGTATTTAATGGTAAATGCATATTTGTATTAAAGTATCAACAATTGACATATGTGCTCAATTTCACATAATTTAAGGGTATATTTGACCATTTTCCTTTCATGCATCTCTTCTTATTTTGTTGTTTCCTTTTACTCTTTTTATTCATGCTTAGCCATCAGTATTCAAGAGCAAAGTAAATTTTAATGCAATTAATTTGTAGCCATTTTTTCAAATAAAAGAAAATAATTAATTGACATTTAAAGTATATGTAACTTTAAACATAATTACTTTTTCTATAATTTTCCTCTTTTCTCCATTTTTTTTACAATTTCTTCTTGTCGTACAACTAGAAGTGAATCCCGTGCTATGCACGGGGCCAACATAACACTGTAGCAAATCTTATTTTTCAAATTTCATTATATTTTGCTGAAAACACTTTGAACTATAGGAGAGACATCCATTGCATATCATAGAAGAACAACTATGAAAATAACACTTCACCACAAAAATTTCAATCCACAAAAACTACATAACCGATTTTCAAAGTCTGAAAATACTACTTCCTCTGTCCCAATTTATGTATCACTTTTCTTTTTCGAGAGTCAAACAGTTTAAGTTTGATCGGAAATTCGAGTGTAAAATGTTCAGATTTTTTGAAATGAAATTTATATATTTGTAAACTACATAAAAAGTACTATAAGTCACAATAATTGGCAATTCAAACTAATTAAAAGATATATGATAAATTTACGATCAAGGATAGACTTGTTTGAATCTCGAAATCCAAAACGTCTCCCATAAATTGGGACGGATGGAGTATAAAAATTCTCATTCAATATATTGACTTATTTGTTCCCAATAGAATAACAAAACAAAGAAAATGAAAGAAATAGCGGAAAGAGGCTTACACCGGAAACATGAAATAGTATTAGCGATACAATGTTATTAATTGCCCTTCTTTCATAGCCCCATCTCAAAGACTTGCCTATACATCATACCTGATTCATTGTGGACAACATAGCGGGAAGAACAAAAAAAACTCGCGAATAGATGTAAAAATAGCAACAACACCTTAGAAGCATTTCCTGTGAACAATGGATGGACCAGATTTGTCATAGTCGCCCTTCGAAATCCACATATGATTAAGCACATAACATGTTTAAGTTAGCAACAACACAGTTCAGAATGCAGTTTAAAATTTGAAAAGTATATGCAAGAGAAGATTTAAAAAAATAAAGGCTTGCCTGCTGGAATGTGCTACGTGATGCAAGCATGGATCCTCCAATCTAGACATTGTACTTTCTCTCTGGTAGAGAAATAACCTTAATCTTCATGCTACTGGTAGTGAAGATATTGATTTCCTTGATCATATGATAAACACCCTGCAAATGTATATTTGAAGCCCTTATATCAAGCATTGCCTTATGTAGTTGTCTTGGAACTATGCGAAAGAAAAAAAATGTTCAGGTTTCTGTCTGCCTCCTTCATCTATCAAAGATTTTTTAACATTGTAGATGAAACTCTATTACCTTTTCACACTGTGGGTCTATGTATTCATTCTAAATTCTTCATGATAGATTCCATTTTCATCCTAAAAAGAAATTTTTGTTAGTCACCTTGCAGCTAACCATCTTTGTGTCATCTTTTCTTCTCCTGAGTGTCTTATCCACGATCACTGCATGGCAAGGATAGTTCACTGGTTGAGATAACTTTATTATATGGATATTCTTCTCTACATTCTTTTTTCCAGCTACTTCTTAAGGATAATGAATGGAGTTGCAGGTAGTCTCATGGATACCTGCAACTTCCATACCAATCATAGATGATTCGAAGAGGACTTCTGAGTAATAGAACCTCTCAGCACCAATGGCAATAACTTGTCCTTCAGGCAATTCATAATTCTTTTCAATGGAGGAGCTCTCCTGGTAGTTTCAATCCTGCTCATAGTCAAGAGCCACATTGTCAAGCTTTTTCTTGATGTCATTTCACAAGAGGTAGCAGGAAGATAATTCACCTCCCTCCTCTCTAGTTCACCCATCATATCAACTTTTGGCTTCTACTAATAAATAAATAATGAGCTCAGAATATAATAATCAGTTTCATATATAATATTCTTTAAAATCTATGAAGTATCATGTATCGACTTGTTCCCGTCATTATAGAAAAGCCAAGTGGGAAAGAATTGGGGCCATAATTATTTTTTGTAGTAACTTGGGATTTTCTAACCTAGTCCAGATTTGGATGAAATAAGAGTCATGCGAGTCTAGGGAAATCTGGTAATGAATGAGAGATTTAATAATGAATTTGATTACATAAGTGGATAGCTAAGACATTAAGGAACCCGTACGACTTTACAAAATTGAATTCGGGTGAGTAGAACTCCCAAAACTGACCATACCGTGAACAAGTTGTTTTTTAATGTCATGAGTTGAAGGTGTGCTGTGAAATAGGGGTTTGGAACTCAAATTCCGAGGTTTTGTCTCTGTGTAAGCCTCCTGGGCAGTGCCACTGTGGTGGGATGGGGTCCGCCGTAGCGACTCAGTCGCGAATTAAGTCGGGATTAAACCCCAAAAATGCTATTTTTTGTAAGTTTCGTTCTTGAGAGCTAGAAGATGACCACACTCAATTTCTTGACAGTGTTCCACCGTTTTTGGTGCAAAAGGTAAGGATTTTACTCTCCTAATCCATTTTTGGATCCGTAGAACGTAGATTCTTGGTTAAATATTATTGGGGGAGGGTTTTGGACTGAATTTGATGGTGGAAAAAAGCCCTAGCTGCACCTTAGGATCATGTAGGGTTAGTTATAATCCGAGTAATTAGACCTTAATGTATTTATCCTTGTATTAATTTGTTGTTTTTAGACCACGAACAAGCGGAAAGAATCCGGAAAGGGAAGATTCAAGTGCCTTAGGAGATTCAAGCTTGGTTTTGAGGTAGGTGATGGTTTGATTTCTTGTTTGCGTGATATATGTTGGTGATTACTTCATTGTAATGCATGTATGTATGTGAATGAAGCCTTGTTGATCAAACCTAATGAAATGACTACGAATGAGTAAATGTATGCCTTGATTTGAAACTTGATTATATGGTTGTGAGAATGCACATATGAGCGTGATTGTAATTTTGGTTATGTTGAATGGACCGGGTGTCACGTTCCGACACACTAACTTAGATCGGATGCCACGTTCTGGCAGATATATAGGATAGGGTGTCACGTCCGGCACACTAATTGGGATCGGGTACCACGTTCCAATACACTAATAATTTAGGTATGTGTTTCATGAGAGGACCATTGAATTGTCATATTTACTTGTTATTGAGCATGTGATTTTGTACATTGCTCTTGAATTGATAACTGTGTATACATTCTGTGCATGCCATGTTACCTTGTTGTGGCTGCTTATATATGTTGCGTTTATTGGAATAGCCATGTGATCCTACCAGTACACGGTGGTTGTGAACTGATACTGCACTTGCTCGTTCTTTGTTGAGTACACGACATCTTCAGGCGGCTACTGATAAACCTCAGCTAGGAGAGTAGTGATCGAGATCAGATTTCAAGGGTGAGCCAGCTCTTTCAGGCTGCCATGAAGTCCTTCATTTTGTTTAGTCCATCTATCCGGACTTAGACTATTGTTTAGATACTTTTATGTTTGGTTGGGGTTGTACCCTTTTCTTAGACTTGTTGCACTTTAGATGTTTTGCTACATTGACTTTCAGGTTCTAGGGGTGGTTTTCTGCAATGTCTGGTAGTTTTGTTTTTGATAATTTTTGGACTTTATGGGAACTCCAGTTTTCTTTAGACATTTAAACCTGCTTTCGTATCTTTAAATGTTCGAGTTTTCTTTAAGTTGTGTAGATGAGTTGTAGTAATGGTTCTCCCACCGAAGGGTTAGTGTGGGTGCCAATCATAACGGTCTGGGTCGTGATAAAGTTGGTATCAAAGCCCTAGGTTTGTTGATCTCGCTGTACCAAAATGAATCTAGTAGAGTCTCGCGGAACTGTACAGAGACGTCTGTACGTTTCTTCGAGAGGCTATAGGACTTTAGGAAATCTCTCTATTTTCTTTTGTCTCCTTTCGTGCTATAACTTGATTCTAATTGGTATCTGGTGATCCAAATTGTTATCTAATCTCCTTCATTCTTCTGTCTGCTCAGAACCGTAACTCTTGTCAATGAGTCTGCTGAGGAGATCACAACTAAAGGCTGCGATCGAGGCAGAAGTAGAGGAAAAATAAGGGGTAGAGGCCGAGGAAGGGTAGAACCCACTAGGGGTGGAGTTTCGATTGAGAATGTGCCCAGAAATGAGGATCCTCCTGTGTATTATGAAGAGATAGAGGAGAATGTTGAGGTTGAGAATAAGGAGGATGTTGGACAAGAGGAAGAGGTACACGCTGAAACTACAAACATTCCTCCCTTAGACCCAGTGTTAGCTCAACAGATTATGTCTTTCCTGAAAGGATTGGTTGGTCCTGGAGTTTTTCCCACAACTCAAGCAACTCAGACCC
Source organism: Solanum chiquidenum (assembly GCA_029582725.1). NCBI lineage: Eukaryota > Viridiplantae > Streptophyta > Magnoliopsida > Solanales > Solanaceae > Solanum > Solanum chiquidenum. Next base: position 8,469 of record JAJOOS010024830.1, read on the forward strand.
CCGCCAACTCCCTATTGGTATTACTGTCCCTAATGTGGGTGGAACTGTAGGTACTGATGGCTTTTTCTGTCCTTTGTTGGGTCCTATGATGTCTGGTAATGAGCATTAGATGCTGACTAAGTTTTTGAAACTGAAGTCGCCTGTGTTCCATGGTTCTGAGAGTGAGAACGCCAATGAGTTCTTCTTAGATTGTTATGAGAGGCTACATAAGTTGTGTATTGTCCATTAGCATGGAGTAGAGTTTGTGACTTTCCAGTTTCAAGGTGAGGCTAAGCAATGGTGGAGAGCTTATGTGGAATATGCAGATCATCAGCTTTACCCCCAATCACTTAGACACAGTTTCATGCCTTGTTTTTGGAAAAGTATGTGCCCTAGATCTTGAGAGATCGCAAGAAGTATGAGTTCATGGATTTGGAGCGGGATGGTATGACTGTAGCTGCTTATGAGGCTAAGTTCCATGGCTCATCTAGATATGCTATGCAATTGGTAACTACTGAGGAGGAGAGGATTCATCTGTTTGTCAAAGGGTTGAACCCTGAACTTCAGGTATTGTTTGTTCACATGACTTCTACAGGAAAAAGCTTCAATGAGGTGACCGACTTTGTGAAGAAAGTAGAGGGAGTTAGACGTGATGGGCAGGATAAGGCTTTGGCTAAGAAAGCCAAGCGCATAGGTAACTTTCAGGGATCTTACTCCAGAGGTTCAGGTAGGTCGACACTTGTAGCTCGACCAATTCAGTCTGCCATGCCTTTTTCTACAAGTAGTTATTTGGGAACCCCACCGGATAATTTTATTCAGGATAGCCATGGTGCTGTGTCTTCGGCTAGCGGCATACCTTCTTTTGATCGTACTTGTTATAATTGTGGGGAAACTGGCACATGAGGAGAGATTGTCCCCAACCATGCATGTTGGATTCTGGCAGCAGCAGACTAGAGTAGTTGTACCCGCGGGAAATATCAATAATGGTAGAGGACATTCACAGGGTGGAAGAGGAGGAAATCAGTAAGGTCGTGGAGGTCGGGGTAATGGTAATGCAAGCAGGGGAGCAGCGCAACCAGGCAATAAAGTCGTCCATCAAGATGACAGGACCCAGTTTTATGCCTTTCTGGGCAAGACCGAGGTGGAGACATTTGATGTAGTAATCACATGTACTATTCTTGTCTGTGATCCGATGGCTAATGTGTTATTTGATCCGGGTTCTACTTTTTCATGCGTGTCAATTTAGTTTTCCTTGGGATTTGATGCAATTTGTGATGTACTTGATGCCCCTATCCATGTTTCAACCCCAGTTGGAGAGTTTGTCATAGTCACCCATGTTTATCGTGCTTGTTCTGTTATGTTTATGGGTTTCTAAACTTGGGCTGATTTGGTTATTTTGGACATGACTGACTTTGATATAATCTTAGGCATGACTTGGTTGTCCCCCTATTATAATATGTTAAATTGTAACACTAAGTTTGTGACTCTAGAGATTCTGGGTAGGAAAAAGTTAGAGTGGGAAGGGGTGTACAATCCTAAGCCAGCTAAGGTCATATCCTTCATTCGGGCTAGGAAATTGGTGGGGCAGGGTTGTTTAGAATATTTGAATCATATTCAGGATGTTGAGGTTGAGTCTCCCTCTATTGAGTTTATTCCTGTGGTATCATAATTTAGAGAAGTGTTTCCTACTAATTTGCCTGGTATGCCTCCAGATAGAGATATAGATTTCTGCATTGATAAGGAACCTGGTACCCGCCCCATCTCCATTCCTCCTTATCGCATGGCTCCGACGGAGTTAAGAGAGCTTAAGGCTCAAATTCAGGAACTTCTTGATAAAGGCTTCATCCGTCCTAGTGCTTCCCCTTGGGGTGGTCCTATTTTGTTTGTTAAGAATAAGGATGGTAGTATGAGAATGTGCATAGACTACCGGCAGTTGAATATGGTCACCATTTGAAATAAGTATCCGTTGCCTCAGATAAATGATCTTTTTTACCAGTTGCAAGGTGCATCAGTTTTCTCTAAGATTGATCTAAGGTCTAGTTACGATCAGTTAAAGATTAGGCTCGAGGATGTACCAAAGATGGCATTTAGGACCTGCTATGGGCACTATGAGTTTCTAGTGATGTCGTTTGGGTTGACAAATGCGCCTGTAGTTTTCATGAGTTTGATGAATGGGGTGTTCAAACCATTTATGGATTCGTTTTTTATTATTTTCATTAACGACATTTTGGTTTATTCAAAGAGTAAGAAAGAGCATGCCGACCATCTTCGTATTGTTCTGGGTGTTCTTGGGAGACAAAAGTTATACGCCAAATTTTCCAAGTGTGAGTTTTGGTTGGATTCAGTTGCCTTTTTGGGACATGTAGTTTCAAAGGAAGGGATAATGGTAGATTCCCAAAAGATTGAGGCGGTTAAGAATTGGGTCCAGTCTAGCTCTGTGACTGAAGTTAGGAGTTTTATGGGGATCGCTAGCTACTAACATCGATTTGTGAAAAATGTTGCTTCTATTGCCACACATTTGACAAGGTTGATAAAAAAGGTGGTGCCTTTTGAATGGACTGAAAAGTGTGAAGAGAGCTTTCAAAAGCTCAAGGATCTTTTGACCACAACACCAATCCTGGCACTACCGGTGGAAGGTAAGGATTTCATTGTTTATTGTGATGCTTAACATTCGGGTTTGGGTGTTGTGTAATGCATGATAAGAATGTTATAGCTTATGCATCGCGGATGTTGAAGGTGTATGAGAGGAGTTACCCAACACATGATTTAGAGTTGGCAGCGCTAGTGTTTGGTGTTAAGATCTGGCAGCATTACCTCTATGTTGTCAAGTGTGAGGTGTTTACTGATCATCGTAGTTTGCAACATGTATTCACTCAAAAGGATCTGAATTTGAGACAACGAAGGTGGGTAGAGTTACTCAAGGATTATGATGTGACCATCTAGTATCATTCGGGTAAGGCTAATGTAGTGGCAGACACACTAAGCCATAAAGCGGTGAGTATGGGTAGTTTCGCCTGTTTGAGTGTATCCAAGCGGCCTTTGGCTAAGGAAATCCAAACCTTGCAGTATAAGTTCATGTAGTTGGGCATCTCAGAAAAAGGTGGGGTGTTAGGTAGCATTTAGGTTAGGACCACATTCATTGAGGAGATCAAAGCCAAATAGTTCAAGGATGACAGTTTAAATGAGCTCTGAAAGAAGACAGTGTCTGGCAAGACATAAGATGCGACTTTAGATGCGGGGGGAGTGCTCAGCTTTAAAGGAAGAATTTGTGTTCCTCAAGTAGATGACTTGATTCAGAAATTGTTGACAGAGTCTTATGGTTCACGGTATTCTATTCATCCCAGTGTGACCAAGATGTACCGAGATTTGAAACAACTTTATTGGTGGCCGGGCATGAAGAAAGACATAGCTGAGTTTGTGGCTAAGTGCTAAAACTGTCAGCAAGTAAAGTATGAACACCAAAGGCCTGCAGGTTTGCTTCAGAGAATGTCAATCCCAGAATGGAAGTGGGAAAGGATAGCTATGGATTTTGTGGTTGGTCTCCCTAAGACTTTGGGGAAGTTTGATTCTATTTGGGTAGTGGTTGGCAGATTGACTAAGTCAGCCCACTTTATTCCAGTAAGAATAGATTATAATGCTCAGCAATTGGCTAAGGTTTATGTGAAAAAAAATAGTAAGGCTGCATAGGGTGCCCCTTTCTATCATCTCATACCGTGGTACATAGTTGACATCCAAGATTTTGGAGGAAATTACATGATGAATTGGGCACTCAACTCACCTTTAGCACAACCTTTTATCCGCAGACGGATGAGCAGTCAGAGAGGACTATTCAAGTGTTAGAGGACATGTTGAGGGCATGTGTGATTGACTTTGGAGGACATTGGGATAAGTTCCTACCGTTGTGTGAGTTCTCCTATAACAACAGTTACCACTCCAGCATTGATATGGCACTGTTTGAGGCAATTTATGGGATGGGATGTTGATCACCCATATGATGGTTTGAGGCTGGAGATGTGAAACCGTTGGGGGTTGACTTGGTGAAGGATGCTCAGGATAAGGTAAGAAACATCCAGGATAAGCTCCTAGCAGCTCAAAGTCGACAGAAAAAGTATGTAGACCATAGATAAGAGACATGACATTTCAGACTGGTGAGAAAGTTCTTCTTAAAGTATCACCCATGAAAGGGGTGATGAGATTTGGCAAGAAGGGCAAGCTTAGTCCTCGATACATTGATCCATTTGATATTCTTGAATGTGTAGGGCTAGTGTCTTATAGATTGGCTTTACTATCTAGCTTATCTGGAGTTCATCCAGTGTTTCATGTGTCCATGTTGAAGAAATATTATGGGGATGGAGATTTCATCATAAAGTGAGATTCAGCGTTGTTAGACAAAGACCTTCAGTATGAAGAGGAACTAATTGCAATTCTTAATCGTGATGTCTGGAAGCTGAGGACCAAAGAGATTAAGTCCGTGAAAGTTCAATGGAAGCATCGTCCAGTTAAGGAAGCTACTTGGGAAACCGAGAAGGACATACGGGACAAGTATCCCCAGTTGTTCAACGATTCAGGTACTACTCTACCCTTACTTTAGCCCATTTTTCATAGTTGTCACTCAGGGACGAGTGATGGGTAAATTGGTATCTATTTAACGACCTTTTTCTGTCGTTATAGAAAAGCCAATGGGGAAAGAATTGGGGCCAGAAAAGTTTTTATAGTAACTTGGGATTTCCTAGCCTAGTCCAAATTTGGATTAAATCAGAGTCATGCGAGTCTAGGGAAACCTGGTAATGAATTAGAGATTTAATAATTAATTTGATTACATTAGTGGATAGCTAAGACGTTAAGGAACCCGCACGACTTTATAGAATCAAATTCAGGCGAGTAGAACTCCCGAAACTGACCTTAACGTGAACGGGTAGTTTTTGAATGTCATGAGTTAGAGTGTGTTGTGAAATGGGGGCTTGGATCTCAAATTCCGAGGTTCTGTCTCCGTGTAAGCCGCCAGGGCGGGGATGCTGTGGCGGGATGGGGTCCGCCGTAGCAACTCAGTCGCGATTTAAGTCGAGATTAAATCTAAAAAATGTTATTTTCTGCAAGTTTCGTTCTTGAGAGCTAGGAGACAACCCAGACAATTTCCTGACAGCTTTCCACTGCTTTTGGTGCAAAAGGTAAGGATTTTACTCTCATAATCCATTTTTCGATCCGTAGAATGTAGATTCTTGGTTAAATATTATTGGGGGAGGGTTTTGGACTAAATTTGATGGTGGGAAAAAGCCCTAGCTGCACCATAAGATCATGGGTTATTGGGTTAGTTATAATCCGGGTAATTAGACCTTTATGTATTGATCCTTGTATTAATTTGTTGTTTTTAGACCAGGAACAAGCAAAAAGAATGTGAAAAGGGAAGATTCAAGCTTGGTCTCGAGGTAGGTGATGGTTTGATTTGTTGTTTGCGTGATATATATGTTGGTGATTACTTCATTGTAATGCATGTGTGTATGTGAATGAAGCCTTTTTTATCAAACCTAATGAAATGAGTACGAATGAGTAAATGTATGCCATGATTTGACACTTGATTGTATGGTTGTGAGAATGTACATATGAGCGTGAGTGTAATTGTGGGTGTGTTGAATGGATCAGATGTCACATTCCGGCGGATATATAGGATCTAGTGTCACGTACGACACACTAATTGGGATCGGGTACCACGTTCCGGTACACTAACAGTTTGGATATGGGTTCCATGAGAAGACCATTGAATTGTCATATTTACTTGTTATTGAGAATGTGAATTTGTACATTGCTCTTGAGTTGATAATTGTGTATACATTTTGTGCATGTCATGTTTACCTTGTTGTGAGTGCTTATATATGTTGCGTTTACTGGAATGGCCGTGTGATCCTACTAGTACACGGTGGTTGTGTCCTGATACTGCACTTGCTCGTTCTTTGTTGAATACAGGGTATCTTCAGGTGGCTACTGATAGACCTCAGCTAGGAGAGTAGTGATCGAGATCGGATTTCAAGGGTGAGCTAGCTCTTTCAGGCTGCCATGAAGTCCTTCATTTTGTTTAGTCCATCTATTCGGACTTAGACTATTGTTTAGATACTTTTATGTTTGGTTGGGGTTGTACCCTTTTCTTAAACTTGTTGCACTTTAGATGTTTTGGTACATTGACTTACAGGTTCTAGGGGTGGTTTTTTGCAATGTTTGGTAGTTTTGTTTTTATAATATCTGGAGTTTATGGAAACTCCAGTTTTCTTTACATATTTAAACCTGCTTTCGTATCTTTAAATGTTCGAGTTTTCTTTAAGTTGTGTAGATGGGTTGTAGTAATGGTTCTTCTACCGGAGGGTTAGTGTGGGTGCCAATCACGATGGTCTGGATCGTGACATAGCAAAATATATTGTTTTGCCTAGTTTCTATAGAACATGTTGATCACTCTAATAACTGTAAAAGGAAAAAGAAAATCGGATCTCACACTAAACAAATTTGGAAGCACAAATAAGCGATTGCAATTACTTGTATGCGTATGTGAAGATTGTCAGATGAAAAATATAACAATTTAAGGAGACATATAACATATGAATGTCAGTAAATAGAAGACTATCAGCTAGGAGAGCAAATGAAAAATAGAAGCGACAAATGATACAATATTTAGAAATTGAGACACAACATATGTTTTCTTTCCTTCTCTCTATTTTCTATCATTTTATTCATAAATGCATGTACTTAGAGCTAAGCAAATATGATTTATTATTGACAATTAAAACTTGGCATAGTCTAGAGATGTCTTTTAATGCCGTTTGTTTCTTAGTTTTAGTTCATCTGTTGCTTACATTCTACTTACATATACTCTGAAGCTATAAAAATACATACAATTTCTCTGTTCAAATTGTCCAAGAGTAAAAACAAAAGTTAACAATATGATCAATGAACACGTTTTCAACATCTGTGCTCTTTTTTTTTTTATAGTTAAAAGCATATTTCAAATTTTTGACCGTCTTCTCAATTGTTTCTTCTTTCTGGCCAATAAGAATTGATGAACTTTTTGTTGGGTATGTAGCAAGAGTTAATGGGAAATGGAGGGAAGATAGAAAAAGAGGAAAAGTCAAAGTTGGGAACTTGAAAAGTCTTCTTATGCTTTAGTGAAAAGGCATTTCTCCCTCATCGGTGGAAGAAAGAAAAATAGAAGAGTTTAAATATAGAAACACTCCTATTAATTGTTAAAAGGGTTGGAAAGAGGGACCCCCCTCGCGCCATCGTCGTCGTCGCTCGCTCGGCTTCGGCTTTGGAAAATGATCGATCAAGAGATTATTTTTTGGACAAAGTTTATTTTAATTATTTATTTAATTAATTAAATTAAATAGCCAAAATGTTAATTAACCGAGGCGTTTTCAATTATTCAGTTAATTGACCGACCCAACTCGGATCCGCGCGCGACCCATTTTATTTAAATTCTTTCCCGTTTTATTTAAATTTCCCGCCGTTGGAAGTGACTGTTCTGAAAGGGTGCAACTTTCAGAAACAGCCATGACCGTTTGAAAGGTTGCAAACTTTCATGAATG